>CANUEX010050841.1:0-45854 GCA_948099535.1 Jatropha multifida
ATGTTTAAGTATTTTTGCAAAACTTAAAGAAAGCTTTTAAGGTGTAAAAATGAACTTGTGAGGCTAAATGTGTGTTAGTAAAGGTTTTAATGTTTTGAATTAAGTACTTGACTTGAAATGTGGAGGTTTGAGGAAGGGAAACTTCTTCCTCCTTATTGACCTAAAGGGGCTGAACCAACCTAGGGTTGTAACACCCGTCGCCCAATCCCGGAGAACCAGACGGCGGATGCCACATTCGGCGTTGAAGCATCATCTTATATCACTTGCTAACTCTAGATCACATATTAGAAGTGGTTAGATTTTTATAAGGAGACAAGTAATTAAAAAATTTAAAAAGTAATATTTAAGGAAATTCCTACGAAAATTTCGCAAGAGTTTCCCCTAAAAATAAACTTGCCACTCAAAGAAAATATACATACTTCCAATATAATTTCTCCAAACTCCAAAACTACAATTTGACACAAGTCACAAGCATTTCTAATAGGTTGCATTAATTTACATAAGTCCTATCATGCTAATACACCATTCATTCCAAGAAATTTATATATCCATTCATATACCACGAATATAATCAAATAATAATACTTATATAACCATCAACCTCAATAATTACATTTTCAATATTTACAACTTCAATACTTTTTACAATATTTTTCTATACATGCCAAAATTATAATTTACTATATATCCTACTCAAAATGCTAATTCTACTCTGATGCTACCTCTTCGATCTTCACGTAGCACCCACAGTTCATGACCTGCGCGTGATAAAAATCAACGCGCTGAGTGGAAGACTCAGTGGTGCTAAATAATTGTCAATTAAAATAGCAAGAAATGCCAGAGTAACAAACCTCAAATATGTTTCAAAATACTTAATTCAAAATATATATTAAACACTGAAGGCGTGCTAATTAAATCAAAATATTTCAAAAACCATAAGAAATTCACTTTTAAAGAACATTTCATAATCCACTAAAAATAAGATAAATATCACAAGTGCAAATATGTCTCTGATTTCTTTATAACAAAATAAATTTTCATTCTTAATTAAGGGCTCATACACATACAGAAAAAAAATATAACCATATACATTTAATCATGGCCCGTGAAACCTCCACCTCATATCTCATAACCGTGGCCTGTGAAACTGCCACCACATATCACATAACCGTGGCCTGTGCAAGCACTACCACAAATAATAAGCACGTACACCTATTTATAAGGGTTGATAACCCTAGCATATGATCATAGCTTTCATATAACAGAATGGGCTGATAACCCAAGCATGCTCATATATCAATATAAATCTCATTTTATTATATTTCAATCATGTATAGTAGAGCCCAAAATCAAATCTATCTTTCACAAATAATCATGTTAATGGTTCACAATTCTTTACTCAAAACACTTTATCACTTAAATACTCATTATTTCAAAATCACTTAACTTACAACTTACAAAAAATCCACCACATTCTCCTTTTCTCATACTTAATAAATTCAATTGACATATTCAAAACAAATATACTTAATATGATATCAAAATACTTAAATCAAGCTTTGAAAGAAATGAAAATCAAGCCTTACCTGCTATAGAGGTTCGGCCTCTTTATGACAACAAAGGAGGAAAGGCTCCCTCCATCAAAACCATAATCACTAACTCAAAATCATTACTCAATCCATTACATACATCACTTTAAACACTTAATCATAAAACTCATTTTATAATTTCAAAACCTTCTTTAAGTCATGAAAATTGCTAAAACATTAGAATTCAAATTTGAGCTTTAAACCATCTTCAAATTACTTATCAACAAACACATTAAATTAGTATCAAGCTTAAAAATCAAGAAAACACCAAGGCCCTTCACCTTACCAAGGTTCGGCCTGTTCTTCCAAAACAATGGGGAAATGATTTCTTTTCAAAATAGTCACACTCATTTAAAGGAAATTCATTTCAAAACTCATTTACAATCAAAGGAAATCAAAAGCAAAGACAAAAATCAAAGCCCTTCCCTTAAGGAGGATTCAGCCAAAAGAAGGGGAAAGAGAAGAGAGTGCTCTCCTTCTCTTTCAAGCATTCCATTATGCTTATTAAGCATGAAAAATCACATTAAAACAACCACAATACATTTCCCAAACTCAATTCACACAATTTCTCAAAAATCATTCAAAACCTAAATATTGAAAACTTAAAGAATTTGAAAGAGAAATGAAAGTATTATTGCACTAACCTTCAAAAATAAGCTTTAAGAAGCTTAGAACCTCTACTCTTTGGCCTTATCCTTGCCTTTGGAGGAGGGTTCTCCAACTTCTTCAAAGTAGAAGAAATATCCATTAGAATAAAAAAATTAATAAAGAAAATGAATGGAGCATGATTTAATGCATTAATCGCATGCCTAAACCTTGAATTCTACCTATTAAATCACCAAACCCCAAAACCACAACTTACCTACTTCAATAGCAACTTCAATTCTCTTTGCTTTTAGTCACCAATTTTAACTTCTACTACTTAATTCTTAATAATTAATTACTATTCTATGGTTTATTTTGGTAGTTTGGTGGAAATTTGGAGGTAGGAAAATTAAGAAAATGGAGGAAGAGGAGAAGAAGAAGGTGGCGTGGAGAATGAGAGGATGAAGATGAAGTTGTTGCTTGGTGAGTGGTAGATTTTAAGTGGAAAAGTCATACTTGACTTCTTAATTTATGCTAAATCAAAGGCTATGATTAAGTCCTAAGTAATCTCATCCAACGGCTCTAAATATTCCTTAAATAATTCTCTTCTAAATATTATTAACTCCACAAATAATAGTTCCTCAATTATTCCTTAATATACTACACTAGAAAATAATATTCATTAAATGCCTTAATTCACCAAAAATATTCATGAAATATTTTCTACCCACCTAAATCACGCAAACATGCTCCAAACACATTAAATAAAATATTACACACATAGTAATATTTTCAGACCGAAATAATACCAAGTCTTGGACTGATGATGCTATTCACAGACCGGTAAATCACTATTAATGATACTGAAAAATAGTCTGTTACAAGGGTGCTAAGGCATGTTTTTGTTTTCTTTAAATGTTGATTTAATTATTTTAAGCTATGTATATAAGAGTATTGTGAAAGTATGATTTTGGATTGGGAACATTAGCAGGTTTTGATAAATTATACAAGTTGTAAGCAAAGGAATTTTCAAATAAAAAGGTATTAAGTTGTGAAATGTATTGCTAAGGGATTGTGTATAAGAAATAAGGTTATTTGTGAAAGAATGGTTCTGTTTTGGGCTCAAGTATGTATGATTGAAATGTAGTAGGATGAGGTTTATTCCGGTTATGAGCATGCTCGACTATTAGTCTTCTATTGTGTTATGCTATGATCATATACTAGGGTTATCAGCCCTTCTGGATAAGAGGACTCGCTTATCAACCGATGGCACTTTCATAGGCCAATTTTCTGGTGGTGCTTTCACAGACCACAACTGGTGGCGCTTTCACAGGCCAAATTCTGTTCTAATATCTACATAACCAAATCTACTTATATTTCTTTCAGAATATGTATGAGCCCTAAACTAAAAATAAGCTATGTTCTGTTATGAAAAGAAAAGGAAATGTACTTGTAGATATGGAATTTTTCTTACATTTGTCAAATCTCAAATTTATTTCTAAGAATGAGTTTCTTTATGATTTTCAAAGTAGTCAAATTTAATTGGTACATTTTCGATACATATTATATATTTGATTTGATTATTTTAAATTATACTTGAGATTTGTGTTTTGGAAATTCTTAACTATTTATTCGATAATTATTTAACACCACTGAGTCTTTCACTCAGCGTGTTGAATTCCATCACGCGCAGGTTATGAGCGATGGGGCTACTTGAAGACCCAAGGCGAAGCATCAAAGAGGAAACTTTATTTTTGGGTAGGACATGTATAGAGATGTAAATTATGTCATGTATAGATAATTTGTAAAAAGTTTTGAGATTGTAGACATTGAGTTGTGAATTAATGATATTCGAGATAATTTATGATGTTACATCTACATAAGTATTTAATGTGAATAATCATTTGCAATGATTGCCTTGAATTGATGATTTTATACTAAGATAAAATCTAAGATGAATGATATGATTATATAGAAGTGTTGTTTCACTCAACGCGTTGAATTTCATCACACGCAGGTTGTGAGCAATGGGGCTACTTGAAGACCCAAGGCGAAGCATCAAAGAGGAAACTTTATTTTTGGGTAGGACATGTATAGAGATGTAAATTATGGCATGTAAAGATACTTTGTAAAAAGTTTTGAGATTGTAGACATTGAGTTGTGAATTAATGAGATTCGAGATAATTTATGATGTTATATCTACATGAGTATTTAATGTGAATGATCATTTGCAATGATTGCCTTGAATTGATGATTTTATGCTAAGATAAAATCTAAGATCAATGATATGATTATATAGAAGTGTTGCGTGATCTGTTGTCCTGATTTGGAGTTTTGGGGTTTGGAGGAGTAAATATTGGAAGTGTATTTGTTTTCTTTGTGTAGCTAAGTTGATTTTCAGGGGAAACTCTTGCAAATTTTCCATAGAAATTTTTCTAAAACCTTTATTTTAACTTTTAATTACTTCCCCTTATAAAAGCTTGATCATTTCTAATACATGATTTAGAAGTAAGGTAAGACGATGCTCCAGCACCGAATGTGGCATTCGTCGCCTGGTTCTCCAAAATTGGGCAATGGGTGTTACATTTCAATTCGATCGAAGACCGAAATACGGTTTGAAGAAACTCCTAATCGGTTGAAAATAAAAGGTCTTGAAATCTCGCGTTTTGTCTTTTCTAGTTCTTCGACAAAAATGTGATTAGAGGTTTCTCTTCTGATTTTCAAGCGTAAAGGAGTAGGAGCTTGATACCCCAGGTCAAGTTTAGACCCTTTACTAGTAGAGTCAAATCTTTCAAGACTTGTATAATGTCTTTTGGATTTGAGGAAGAAGATTAATCTTCTTTGTCTTTGGAAACATGTAAAAAACAAAGCTTTATTTTTTTAGCAATTGTTTGACTTGTTTTTGCTAAGGCATCATGCTTACCTTCTTTTGTTGAGGAAGATTCCCCTTCTTCAATCTTCTTTGCAAGAACCTTTACTTCAACATCCTTAAGAGCTAGTTGAATTTCCTCAATAAAAAATTCTTTAAAGTAGACCTTTGCATCAGTGAAATATGACTCAGCTTTAGTAAATGGTCTCGAATCAGCTACGACTGTTCTTACTTTTCCATCCTTTGAGTATTTGAAACATTGATGGTCAGTTAAAGTCAACACCTTATTTCCATGAATCCACAGACTTCACAACAGTGTGTTGTAAGTTGTGTATGTTGTAAGTTGTTCTTGCATCAATCATATGAAGAAGAACACTTGACTCCATCTCATCAATATGCAACTATAGCTGAATTCTACCAACAACCCTTTACCCATTCTGGTTGAAGTCGTGTATCATTAATTGACTTTGTTTCAGTTTATCCATAAGTATGCCAAGTTCCTTGAAGGTCTTGAGAGGCATAATGTTGATGGCTGAACCTAGATCAAACAAGATTCGATTTACGTTTCTTTCATAGATATAACCTACAACAAATAAAGAACAATTATAAGGCTTATCACTAAGCACTCGATCTTCATCAGTAAATGTGATCTTTTATACAGCTGTATAGTAGGCCTTTGCTTCTTGAGTCTCCTCATCACTATCTTGTTTTAGCTCTCCTTCAACATAACAGCACGGAAAAGACAACTTAGCACCCATTAGCTTCTTTGGCATGTATTCTGCCAAAGTAATGTGTTGCCTAGGCTTTTGTTTTATGTAATCTTCTACCTATGATTCGAAGATCTCTTTTGGCTTTTGAGTTTTTGATTGAATCTTTGAGGAAGTCAATTGTGTTAAGTTAACATGCTTCTTCAACACCTTATTCCTCTTTGGATTTTCCTTTGATGGAAGTGAATTTCTCCTTTTATATCTTTTGCGAGTAACCAAAGTCCATCATTTATCTTCAAATTGATTTTCAGTAAGCTCATTGCCCCCAACAATGCTCCCATCTTCTTATGGCAAACTGAATTTATTTGGCAAAGAAGATTAGTTTGGAACAGACACCTCAACTTAAACCGAGTCCAAAGAGCCAAACCTTATTATTTCTTTTGTTATGGAGATTAACAATTCATCAACCATTATTATTATCAAATTGGTAGTCACTTCCTTCTCATCAAAAGTGATGACACCATTCTTCTGCAACTCCATGATTTTGTCTTTCAAGATGAAGCACTTTCCAATTAGATGGCTAATTAGCCTATGATACTTACAGTAATTTGGATCATCTATTTAATTTGCTTCCTCCGAGCACTTCATCTCTAGCAATTAAATGAGTTTAGCTTTAAGCAATTCATCCAACATGCTTGAAACGTCAAAATCAGAAAAAGGATAGCTCTTTTCTTGCCTCTCCTTTAAAGTAGCCTTTTTCTTTCTATTGGCTGAAAAAGAGTGGCCTTCACATGCTGTTTCTTCTCAGTTCTAGGTTGTAACAAATTTGTTCAAATATTCCAAATCCTTTTTATCTAGAAAATAACATATATTTAATCTATCTTATATAAAAGATTTTGATGGAAAAATATTCCAACTAAATCTACAACTATATAAAGGAATAAACAATGTTATGAAGAAAATAGTTGGAGTTGTTTTGCTTTCTTTGTTCAAAATGTTGCATAAATAGAAAGAGGAGCATTCAAATTAGTTATTAACTACATTCTTATATAAAATTACAATAGATTAGATATCTTGTACCAAATAAAAGAGATTTATTGAAAAGTCTATATAGAGCAAATATGTTTTCTAAATTTAATATGAAATCAAAATTTTAGTAGATACAAATATTTTAGTCAAGTGGATATAAAAAATTGATTTTAATGTTTCTCTTAGCCATTATGAATGAAAAATTATGTCATTCAGTTTGAAAGTTCATTATCTGGAATTCGAAATAATATGAATAATATTTTTAATGAGTGTTTTCTATAGTCTACATCAATGATATGATCATTTTCAAATGATATCAATGAGCATTTTTCTCATTTAAAAAAGTTCTAACAATATAATTAAGCAAAATGATTTAGTTATTTTTATTGGTGTGTATGTCTTGCAGCCAATCAAATAGTTGCATGTGGACATCATATTTTTCATGTGTTATATATTTATTTAATTAATAAAAGATATTACTTATCTCTAATCATGCATAGTATGAAAGACAAAGATCTTTAGAAGAAGCAACTCTGGTGTTATATATACAGCAAGATCAAATAGAGAATATAAATATATATATTTCTTGAATTATAATCAAAAGAATATTCAAAATGATAAATAAAATCTATTTTTTCAACTTAAAAGGCATAAAAAATATAACTAAAATGATTTTCAATGAACATATTTTCTCCGATCAAAATGCATTAAAAATCAAACTAAAATGATATATTAGAAATTTCAAATTAAACTAAAGCTAATATGGAACATCTCATTATTCTCCCATTTTCTCACATTTATATATAGTACTAACCTTTTTTTTTACATGCATTGCATGTTTATTATACTCATTCTTTGTACTCGTTTAATTTTTTTATTTATATAATATTAAAGTATAAATTTTTATTTAAATTGAAATAATACAATATTTATTTACATTACACATTACTCTAAAAATTACTTATAATGTTAACTCTTTGTATATTTAATTCTATTTTATATAATGAAATAATTTCAAAATAAAAATCAACCCAAGCTCTAAACTTAATTTTATGTGAACCAAATTGTACAAAAATAAAAATTTGTTTTAGAAAATAAATTAAGAAATTAAAAATTTTCAAAGGCTTAATTATGTGTAGATGTATATTTAAAAATAAATTTATGAAAAAATCCTATCAAATTTTAAAAAATAAAAAAAATCGAAAGTCAGTCCTAATCAAAATATTTCAAATTACAATAAAATATTTTATATTTTTAAATATTTTTGTTTTTATCATTATCTCTCTCAATCAAAATATAAAATTAAAATTAAATATTATAAATATTTTTTGAAGAAAAAAATTTTTAATTGGCTATAAAAAATTTATTTTAAAATATTTTAAAATTTCACTAATGGCACTATCTAAAATCTCATTATTCACTCTCCTATTCTACATTTATATATAGTATAGATTATAAACTAAATATGGTTATAATTCTTTTTGTATATTCTCTAGATATTTACAATGCTAACACATGATTTTATGTGTAACAACTTTTAATTAAAATTTATTTTTATTTAAATAATATTCACATTAAAGTGAATAAAGGACGTTATTAAAGTCAAGTATATTTAATAAAATAATTATAAATAATAGAATGAAAAATTATTGTTAATTACAAGATTAAACATCAATTTTTTGAAAATATAAGGTTATACTTCAATTAGCATCTACGATTTCTTAAAAAATTTTAGCGTTCTATTTATTTTTTAAATAAATAAATACACATACACTTATATTATCAATGTTATTGATAATATGCTTGTTCATGGTATGAGAGCATTCAATATGACAGAAATAACCAATATAACATTAGTGCCATCTAAACACATTGAACACGTTGAACTTGACTACCATTTTGCTTGTGATCAAGTTCAACAAAAGAAGATTCAGAATAAATTCATATCTGGTGATAATCAAGTGGCTCATATCATGACCAAAGCCTTGGGGTCTCATTACTTTCTTTGTCATCGAGACAAGCTTCGTTTCCTCTCCTCTCCGGGAGTATTAGGATTTTTTATTTGTAATACAAAATTACAAAATTAGAGTTAGTTCATGATCACTTCAGATCACCATATTCCCTTGTCCGAGGAGTGCATTGATGACATTACTATTAAGCCTTGTTCAATAGTCTCATGGTAAGATTATTAGGCTATCACAAATGAGACTTTGTAATGATTTTCACAAAATTGGAGAGAAAAATCAAAAATACATGAGAAAGATACAAACAATAACATTGGCCAAAGCATTCTTAAATTTGGAGTTGATCGATCCATTGTCCTACTAAACTTGTAACTCTACTGCAGGTTACAAATTGACCACAACCAACACTTCATTTTCTTAATAGTGCATCCTTAATAACAAAAGGGAGAGTATACAGCAGAAAACAAGGCTGTTAGGAGAGGTGATCAGGTCCATGACAGAAAAGAAAAGAATCAACACAACTTAGATCAATACAGATCTTGGAAATAAGTTCTTTCCCCTAATTGTTTTGATTTGTATTATTTACATCATTAATACTCAGTTATCAGAAATGGAAGAATGGAAGAAAAAAACATTATACCCTTCATAAGGCGCAATTTATAATATTATGTACAAGCTCAGTGGAACAAAATATGAAATTACTGGATCCAAAATCCAACATTCTAATATTCTTTTTGGAAACACAGAATTATACTCATTCGTGTCTGCGTTCAATATCATCACTTATCACTTTTATCAATTGCAGATTGAACAGATTTAATCATCGATCATCATATACCCAAAATCCAATAATTTCTGAAAAAAAAACATAAAGGTTAGTTATTCAAATGAAAATCAAACTCATTAATGTTTCAAATAAAAAACAAGTTACACTTATATGTATATATACACATTCTTGATGAAACTTTATTTAAATAGTAACCGCAAGCCATTGACTAGAAAGGTCAAAAGAGAGTTAGCGATTCTGCCTCCACAGATCCAGAAAACATAACCAAACTCAAATTCGGATAAAATATATATACTGAAAAAACAGAACCTTCAAAACATAAACTAGATCAAGGTTATCAATAATAGCAAACAAGAAATATATATATATAACAACAGAAAACTTCAATTTACGAGCCGATCATCACGATGTTGTTATGAGATGTAGCTCCAGCAGCAGTAGCCATTTGAGAGCTAAAGAGTGCAGATAGTCCCATCTAATTTGACAAAAAATGACAGTCTCATATTGGTTAAATGGAATTTAGTACTATGAGACTGTCATTTCTTTGTCAAAAAAGATGGAACTAACGGAAGCAAAAATTCCCATTAGCCCATGAACCTGAAAACTAGGCTATTAATTGACATCATCAATCTCCATCGCAGCATAAAGCGATTACAGAATCCTAATTCTATTCTGGATACAGCGATAGAGAAACGATGATATCAACTAGTAGCCGGAGAAGACAAAGATATGGACTTCATGAAAAAACAAGCAGATTGGGGCGCTTCGCAGCAGCCTATGTTGCCGCTGCTTAATATGTTACTATATATAGTGAAACGCAACGCAATGATTTGACTATTCTATCCTCAGATTGGTATGATCTAGAGTTAGGGTTAGTTAGGCACACGTACAGCCACCAGCTGGCAATGCATCCATATGTCTTTATAAGTGCACGTGACCTGCTACGCGGCTTAGCTCATCATTGCATATACAATCCTAGCTTCAGATTGTTTCTCTCAATCCATTAACTAGGGTATGCATTTTGTTATATTTAAACCCTTAATTTCTATATTTCATAGAAATAATATTAAATTATATTTTATTGCTATGTAATTAAATTAAAAATAACAATTACGTATATATTGTCCATATTGAATTATTTGAACCGTAAAATTTTATCTATATAAAATTATCTATGATAAGCATATTGAATTATTTGAACCGTAAACATTTATCTATATAGAATCATCTAAGATAAGATATAATGTTTGAATTGTTTGAATTAAAAATTTTAATTAAAATTTAAACATAATTAATTGAATTTTTATTTATTTAAAATAAATTAATTGCGTTATAATTTCTATACCACGATAATCTAATAAAGCAATCTGTGGAAAAATAAATTTTTTAATAATATACTAAATATAATTTTTAAATACAATCCATGCAATGTGCGGGTTTTCACTTAATTTAAAATGTTAAATAAACATTTTTCTTATGTATATTTTTCATTTAAGTGTAATATAGTGCATTGAGTAAATCATAAAAAAATAATTTTTTATAAAAGAAATGATTGAAATTAGGATTTAAAATAAAGTAGACTTGTAAATTATTTAAAATGATCTAAGTACTTTTTAGAGATTTAACATGATTAAGAGTATGTAATTAAAAAAATATCAAAACATAATAGCTAATTCATTATTACATAAAACATATGTAGATCATTTTGAATTGCAAATACTGCAAAAATAAATAAAATAAAATAAAATTAGAAAAATACAAAATGATAACGAAATTGGAAAAACTAAAATTAAGCAAATAACACAATAAAAGTATATAAAAAACAGTCGTAATGTTATGTTTTTTAAGCTAAAACAATTAATTTCACATCAATCCCATTTTCGACATTTTAAGGAAGGTAGAAGAATTATAATAAGGCAATGAAATTAAACAAAGCTTGTGTCAGCTCAAGAGGATATTTTCAAGTTTTACTAATTATATTTATATTTTAAAATTTCCAATTGATTGAATATTATTATGTAAAGTTATAATTATCGTTGTAATTAAATTTGAAATTCAGATTATTTACTGATTCTTGAGCAACATTTATTGTAGCTAATTGTTCCAATGAAATGGCTTTTTTAGTTCCAATGGCCTTTTATTGTTGAATCAATTAATGATTAAATGCTCAATTGTATAGGTCAATCGCTTTAGAAAAGGCCGAATACATAAATTATCCCTCGTACTTATATAGAAAAGTCTTTTGGCCACCTTAACTTTTTAAAATGATCTTGTAGCCTCTTGAATTCATTTTATTGTAATTTATACACATCTAGCTAGAGACAGATTGCGTGAGTGCAAAACACGTGCAATAACGTGGAAAAAAACCATTATTTGGGCAATGCGTAAATTACAAAAAAAAGTCTAGGGGATAAAGAGTTATTTTAAAAGTTGAGGTTGTCAAAAGATTTTTTTTCAAGTACAAGGAGTAATGGATGTATTCCGCAATTATTTCACACATAATGTGGCACATAAAATCTGTCACATAAGATAATTACGTGGAAAAAGACCATTGCTTAGACAATGTATAAATTATAAGAAAAAAAACGAGTCTAGAGGGGTTAAAAGCTTATTTGAAAGTTGAGGTAGACAAAATACTTTTTTGTGTAAGTACGGGGATAATTTATATATTTTGCTGATGATTTGGCTGCCAAATAAGGTAATCTTAGCATACTTAACTTGTTAATTTAGTGAGTGTATATCACATCTCAATTTCTTACGTGGCTAAACGTGTATAAATTACAAAAAAACAAGTATAAGGGGCCAAAATGTCATTTTAAAAGTTGAGGCAGTCGAAAAACTTTTTATGCAGGTATGAAGGACAATATATGTATTCAACCCTTTATAAAACGAAGGTGACAAAAAAAACTAAAAGAGATATAAATATACTAGTAAAAAAAATCTAATACTTTATATATTTACCTTAACTAATAATGATTATATATTTTAAAGAATTATATATTTTTAATATGATTTTTTACTTTAAAGAAATAAAATATAAGTGTTAAGGATGGAACACACGCATAGTTATTTTAATTTCTTTCTATTTATTATTTTCTATGATTTTAATTTATATATAAGTATTTTGGACATTAAAATCTAAACATGTGGTGTTGGAGTTTGGTTATATAAATTGAAATCCTATTGTGAATGCATATTTAATTTATCAAAATTTGTGGATAATTTATTTTAATAATAAAATGATTAAACATGCAATGAAGATCAGTTATCTTTTATTTATTTGTCACGAAGGCTAAGAACAATTTACTTAGACACTTTTGGTGAAGTCCTTAACATTCCCTTTATATCTCAGACAGAGCGCCCACTAAATACGTTCCTAAAAAAAAAGCTTATCTTCGTGTTTGGATTTGACCTGCAGAGCTTAAAATATATAATCTCTTAAAAAAAATATTGGTGCATGTGCTCTCTCGCATGAACTTGCACCTATTATTTATGTAACTAAATTTAATAATAAGATGTGATATATAAGTTTAACTAATTTTTTATTTTATACACATATATTTGAAGCTTGTATTAGTTGTATAAATATATAAATCATGTGCTCAAAATAGTTATCTATTTGCATATATATTGCTGATAATGGCATGTGATTAAAAAAAATGAGGGCCAATTGTTGCTTTTGTTGTACCAAAGAAAATATCCATCAGGTTGGCGAAAGCTCATTATATAATGTTATAAGTGAATTAATTTTAGAAGCAAACCAAATTGTAATATATATTACTTTCACTTTACCAATTGCCATAATGCTTATTTGTTATTAATTTTATCCATTATTTTTTTTAGAAAAATCAAATTAGAAATTTCATTAATTGAAAACTGTATATAAATATGTGATACAAATCAATATATTTCAATATTTTTGTATATGAAGTCTAATAATAAACTACTTATATAAAGAATAAAAAAATATAATCTTGATTTGAAATATATGATTGAGTTGATAGAGCAAAATATTTGTGCTATAAGTGATCGCTTGCTCTACTTTGTGGCTATTCATGGCCACTATTAGGCTCTATGGTCTTTCTATAAGTCCATTCAGATTGCCCTCAAATTTTTTTCTTCTATTAGAGAAAATATCGACACTTCTTTCTGCATAACTATCTAAATAATAAAATATATTAGACAAAATCACCATAATGGTGATAATAATAACTTAGAACTAGATCTGAGAATAAAATTTCAATATATAAGTAACAATAAATCTCAATATTTAAGCGATAATAATTAGATCTGTAAACAAATCTGATGATTATTTGCTAAAGAACAAATAAAAAAAGAAAATGGGTGACCACTGGTCGAACCATGGAAGAAAAAAGAGGGGTTTTAGGTTTTAGGTTTTGAGAGAAAGAGAGAGAAGAAAATATTTCCATTATTATTATTTCATGATAAAAGAAGTTTTTGTCTATAAAATCTTCGCATCAATAGAAGAAGTGAAAAATAAAAATGATTCTCAGGATTTAATGATCAATTGAGTTTTAAAGAGAAGTAGTGGCTTTGGTTTATGGTTTAATTAGTTGGCCTATGGTGTTTCACCATAATAGCTATGTATGTACCTGTTGTTTAAAAATAATATGCTAATTGAAAAACAATAACTAAAATGACAACTTGAAAATAAAGAGCCAATTAAATTTGAATCTTTGTTATTTATAATTCCATGTCAATGCAAGGGAAGAATTTGGGGCAAATTAACTCTCAACAATTAGGCTAGAATATGTTGATTGTGGTTAGAACAAGATCGGTTTTGAAGAAAATCTTAGAATTAAAATTCTAAATTGAAATAAAATATAATAGAATGCCTAATATGGTATTTTTTGTCCTATTTATACTAATTAGGACAAATCCTAATCCTAGATTAAAAAGTAATCCTAATTAGCTAATACTTTTAGATTGAAAAAAAAATCTTAAATAAAAAAGGAAAATTCAATTCAATTCCTAATTATTTAACTAGGAATCCTAGATAATCAAGGAAACCATAAAAAATTTTCCTAGATGCACCTACATCATTCTTCTCAAGTCTGAAAAAAAATCAGCTCTGATGAGTAAGCCTTGACTTGTTCTTCATATATGTTTGGATTAACTTGTTTAAGCTCCTCTTTAGAAATACATGTGTTTTCAGCTGCTGGTTTACTGAGCCACTTTACCAAGAAATCTTGTATACAAGTTGCCTTGCCAATATTGAGCATCATTGAAGTCTAACACGTCTTCAATAGTATCAGTTTTTGCAATAAGTAGCTGTTGTATTTGATCTTTGATAAAAGATGGAGCGCCATCAAATACATGATATGGAAACAAGTCTGAGGTATTGAAGATAGGACTAATTTTTAACTCAAGTGGCAGCTCAATTAAGTAGGCATTTTAGCTTATTTCCCTTAATACTTTACATGGTCCAAACTTTCTAGATTTCAACTTATGATAAATACCTTTAGGAAATCATTCTCGCTGTAAATGCACAAACACTAAATCACCTTTTTCAAATTAATTCCTGCTTACAACGATGTTGTTGATTATGCTGCACCACTGTCTTTTAGGGCAACCTTTACCTCTTCATGAATCTTTTGAATGTGGTCAGCAAAAATTTCTCCTTCTTCATTTATTCTAACTTCTTGTGGCAAAGGCACCAAATCAAGCACATGTTGAGGTTTCAGCCCACAATAATCACAAAAGGTGTTTTCTTTATGATTCGATTGATAGAATTATTGTTGGCAAATTCAGCTTGAGGTATGACTAGATCCCATGTCCTTGTGTTGTTCCCAACAAGACATTTTGAAAGGATTCCCAAAGTGCAATTTATAACTTTCATTTGACCATCAGTTTAGGGATGATATATACTTAAATACTTCCATTATGTCCCAAACTTCCTCCATAAAGCCCTCTAAAAGCGCCCCATAAATTTTACGTCTTTGTTAGAAACAATAGAAGTTGGAAAACCATATAACCTCATAACCTCTCGAAAGAATAATTCAACAAAATGAGTGGCATCAAAGGTTTTAGAACACAGAATAAAGCATGTCATTTTTGTGAAACAACAATAGAAACAATTCAATCTTAAAAAAAATAGAAAGCTTACTAATATTGTATCTAAATTCAAATATTATTTGTGCCCTTGCTTGCTGCTAACATTATCCCAAAAAGAGAGGTGTTGAAAGTTATGAATTTTATGTCTTGAATGGTTTCAGTTCTATGAATAAATACGTGTAAATATAGATAAATATATAAATATAAACAAATATAGATGGGAAGATAAAAGAGTTACATCACCTTTAAAGAAATTGAAAGGAGAGAGAAAGAAAAAAAGGGTAAAAAATCTATAATGCTAAAACTTAACACCAATATTAATAATTAAAAAATAAATAAATAAATAAATAAACAAAGAACCATTATCAATCATGGATTGGATATGTGAACTTGAAACTCTATTACTTACTATGCCTTATTTATCTAAGTTCTTCTTTGGTATGCCTTACTTATCTAAGTTTTTCTTTGGTATTGAAACAGTGAATAATGTATACAGTGCAATAGCTAAAATATTCGAGAATTATATATATAAATATAATTGGATAATGATGAGATTTTAAATTTTAATTTAAGTAATATTGCATTTAAATTTCAAGCATTATCATAATTATTAAATATATATTAACAAAATAAAGGCTCGTGTTCTGCACGAGTTGCATTCATAACTTATAAATAAAAATTATATTTCTCATGGATTTAATTATATTCCACTATTTATTAATTTATTTCATTTAGATAAATTCAAAATGTATAACTATAAAAGTTAAATGTGGTATCAAATTTTGCATAGATAAATGGATTACAAATGCATTTAACAAATTTTAATTTTATCCATATAACTATAATTTTTTTTTAGTATCTCTTTTGTGCAAATATATATTTATTAGTTTAAAAAAGATGTCTATTAAATTCTAAAGAGATGATAGAATTATAATAAAAGGGACATCAATGTGAAAAGCTCACCATCACTAAGATGTTGAATAATATAGAACAAATTTGAATCTAAAATATGATGATGGAAAGAAAAAAAAGGAAAAACTAAAATAATAAAATATTTGGAAAGAGGTTGAGGTTAAGATTTTTTAAAAAAAAATATAAATAAGAGTAAAATAAGATAAAATTTAAACTTTAGATACTATCAAGTTATCAAAAATCTGAATAGTTTTTATTTTGATTCAAAGTAACAAATAACATAAATAAAATATATTTTATTTATTCTATTTATTTTTAACAATGCATACTAAAAAATTAATTTGGTACGGTATACTATTGGTAATATATATAAAAATATAAGCAAAATTTTAATACTTAGAATAGAAAAATTGACTATATAATGCATAAACCAAAACTTAAAATATCAATTTGGCCATGTAATTGACAACCTACAAGGAAAGAGGATGGGAAGATTGGCGTCCCCGTGTGCATCTGATGAAATATGAATATGATATGAATAACCATAGGGTGGTCTCTTGATGGTATGAAAAGAAAAGAGGGCATGGAAAAACAATGAAAGGACTGGTCAAATGAGAATTAGACCGGTCGGCCATGTATGGGGATCGGCTCCCCAGTACACATGTATGAAAGGTAAGCCATGTGAGAGGACGGCTCATCGGGAGTTTCGGTGATGCAACAAATTAATTTCCACGTGAATGATTAATTGAAGGTGGAATAACAGTGAATGCGAATATTGTGACATATGCATGACTGACAGTGTAATCAATTAAGTGATTAGAGATACATTTTTGTGTGATTGTCTGGTCATGCATTATTTATTATTATTCACTGAGTTTGTGAAACTCACCCTCCCCTTCCATAAACTTTTTCAGGAAGTAGAAATATTGCTGGTTCATAAAGATTCTGCTTCTTTCTCCGTAGAAAAACAGTAGTTAATACCAGCTTTGAAAATATTAGTATATGAACTATGTGAGACGTTTGAATATTCCAAGTATTTTTACTTGATTCCACATTTAGGATGTATAATCTAAACGCGTATTATTATGAGTAAGCAGTTTTATGGAATTATGATTGTCCTAATTATCTATTTGGATGCATGTGTGACCAGTAACCATATTATGATTGAGACATATTAGGCCTAAATTTATGTGATTAATTGAGATACTATTTATTGGGCCGAGATTATGTGGTTACTGGACCCATACAAGTAACATTAATATGAGCTCACTACTGCTGGAGAATAGGTAGACTCATGTAAAACTTATAATTCAGGCTTACTACAGGTCTTAGGGGCCTTATGCTTACTCAGGTCCTAGTATTGGTCCAGTCCATAGTTTTGGATCGTGACAGTTATATTATATAAATTATATTTAATATGTTATTGAAAAATTTATTTTTTTCACGGGTTGCTTTATTAAATTTATTAAAATAATATAAATTTTAATTAATCCTATCTAACTAGGTTTTAATTATAGTTTATAATTTAAACAATTTAAATATCATGTTTTGTTCCCTAAAAAAAACACTTTATAGTTCTGTGTTAATAAAGTTTTAAAACTCAAATCATTCAATATAAATAATATATAGATAAATATTATTTATAATTCAATTATTTAACATTAAAATATAATATAATAAATTATTATTAAATATTAATTGCATAAACTATAGAAACATTAAAGAAAAAATAAAATTTTCTACCATTAATATATAATAATCCCAAACAAAAAATATTTTAGTTTAATTAAATATATTTTAGTTTAGGAGTATTTTTTAAGTCAAATCAAAATAAATGAAATCAAACAAAAACTAAAATAAATCAAATCAAAAGAATTTATATTTTAAATTTTTTTCTCTCATTTTTTTCAGGTTGCAATCTTATTATTTTCGTATAAAAAAAATCGATTAAAATAAAAATATTAATAATTAAATTATATTTGCCCGCAATCTCCTATATATATAAAATTGACAACTATATAAATGGATGGATAAATACAAACATGAATTAAATGCATATGGTTGCCCACAATCTCAGTTTTTATCTTTTTAATTTCAAAGATAAGCATTCTCCACATTTGGAGCACAAAACATTTTAGATTCATTGTCCAATATTGATTGAAGCATCTCCAGCAAGCATCTGAGATGACTTCACATATTCCTGAATGCTTGATATGATGTAATTTACCAGGATGGTCTTTCTTTCCTAAAAATTATGTAATCTTCTTTAAAATCAAAGTTTTCATTCTCTCATGAAGTTCATGATGTGAAAAAGCAAATGAAATAACAAAACAACATTTTATAACACACACATAGTTCTCCTTCTGTAAATATTTGAAATATTTTCTTAAATTACTCAAAGGGTGAGACATCAGCATCATCTGTATGCTACATCATCAGCATGTCAAAGCGACCAACAAACATAGTTATTTCTGGAATGCACAAAACTCTAAAAAAATATGAATAGAAAAACATGGATGATGTTGCTATTGACAAAGAAAAAATAATTAGATCAAATTTTGTAAGGAGAAATAGATAGAAAAGAATTACCCGTTTAGAGGAAAAGAAAAGATGGTGATAGCATGACAATAGTAAAGGCAGGATAAGAGAAATACTTGATAAAGAGAGTTAAGCGATATATGAACGAAAAAAAAAGAAAGATTAGGTAGATTTGTGATCTCTTTAAATTTATATTTCAATATATTGTTTTGTTGTAGATAATGTGTAGACTTTTGCATTTAAAATAATTTCTTAAATTCAAAATTTAATATATTGTTTTGTTGTAGTTATGTAAAGATGATTTTATAATTATTTAATATTTTCATCCAATTAAATTATAGTAAAATAAAATAAAATTTAAAAAAAATTTAAAAATTTATGAAAAAAGATAAATAGGAATGCTAAATGTAGAAAACGTCTTGAACTTATTTTTTGTTTCAAGATTATATATATACTAGGTAAAGACCCACACATTGCGCGGATTGCTTTATTATTATTTTTTAAAAAAATTATTCTATTAATGTATATAGATTATAATTTATAAATTGCATTTATTAATAAATTAACAAAAAAACATCTCTTAATTAGAAGATAAACTCTAAAAATTTAAATTAAGTATGAACCAATAAATATAGTCATATATATATATATAAAGTTTGAAAGTGAAGAACTAATTTAAGAGTCCTGCTTAATAGTTTTTTTTAAAAAATATAAAATCGATATATATATATATATAATAAAGTTTTTCGACCATATTTTGCATTCAATGATCCCTGCATTCAACGGTTTAAAAAATTCAGCAAATTCCATAAGATCAGGTTTATACACCAATAAAATTAAATCATTTAACATCACTACAATCAAAAGAAATAATATTGTAAATGCAAAAGTTTACATTAGTATCAATGTAGTACATACACAGCCTTTTTTTCTACGTGAAGCTATATTGAAAAATAGAAAAAGTTCATATTAACATAAATTAATAAAGGAAACTAATGCTCAAATAACGATACATATTGAGATTTTAAAAAGAGAAGAATCGCAGCTTCAAAGTCAAGTGGAACAATTTTAAACGTATAATTTTAATTATACACAATTTCGATTGGATATTATTACCGAGTAAGAACGATGACGGATGCAGAAAGCCCTTCTTGAAAATGCATGATTCCAAGAAATATTAAGTCCGATAAGGAGTGTGATGATTGATGTTTACCCATGAAAAAATAATTAAATTGTAAATATAAACGAAAATGTGTGAAATACACTAACTAAGCCTTGTACAAAAGAAAAAAAAAATTCAACATTTAACAAACTAACCAAAGAAAAAAAGCAAAACATACAATTAAAAATAAACTAACTACATATACAAAAATAGTAATCTTGTTCACTTAAAACTAATAACGATGATTATATATAGATATAAAATTAAAAATTTTCAAAAACTAAATTATCTTTAAAAAATTTTAAATTTTGAAAAAATGAAAACCAAATACCAAATAAAATAGAATACTTTTTAAATTAGATTAGATTTTAATATGTATTGGTGTTATGTAAATATTATACAATCATCCAATCAAAACATAAAAAATAAAAAAAATTCCAATTAAAAACTTTCAAAAGCCAAATTATTTTTAAAAAATTTTAAATTTTAAAAAATGAAAATCAAATACTAAATTAAAATATCCAAAAAATTTAATTTTAGAAAATATTCATTTAAATTTAATTTTAAAATTTTAGCCAAAAAATTTATGCCACGTAATATTTAATCGGACCCATAAATCTATTTGATTTATCAAAAATCAATTGAAAATCAAATCGATTTGTTGAATTGAATCAAATCGGATCGAATCGAACCGGAATGGTGTAGGGTCTTCTAGAAACCCTAGTATTTTTTTTTTCTTCTCTCTCCAGCGGCAACCACTCCACTTTCTCTTCTCCTTCTTCTCCTTTCTTCTTCTCCCTCTCTCTCTCCTCACCGCCTCACTCTCTCTCTCTCTCACTGCGTCCCGCCGCCAGCCGCAGCAGCTCCTCCACTGTCTGTGTCGCGCGCCGCTTCAAGCCTAGCAGTCCTTCGCGTTGCGCCGCTTGAGACCCGATCGGGGTCGCTGCTCCTCCTTCCTCCTCCATCATTCGCGCCGCTTCAGGGGCCCTCAGCGGCTCCTCCATGCGACGGCAGCAGGACTCAGTCGCCGTTCCTCCTCCGCGCGACCAGCGCCTCGCCTGAACTCAGCGAACTCAGCCCCTCATCCCGGCCAACTCAGTCCCGATCAGCTCCGATCTGTGGATTTTGGACCTTGTTTGTGATTGGGGCACTAAAATTCATCCCCAAAATTTTTAGTTAAAACTTTTAATTTTTGATGTGTGGAGATTGATTTATTATTAGAATTGATTGTTTAATTGTGAAATTGAATAGTATATATTGATCTAGTAGGTGATTAATCGAGAATGAAATGGTAGATCGAAAATAAGAATTATAGCAGAATTTTTTTGAGAAAAATTCGGGGATTAATTAGTTGAATTATTGGATTAAAGATTAATTTTGGTCAAGAAAATGAATATTAATTTGGGTAGAAAGAATTTAGTTAATGATAATGGTTTGGATTATTAATTAATGCAAATTGGAAAGTCGGTACTTTTAAATATTTAAAAATTGATTAATATTATTATGCCATGAATTTAATGATGAAATTATTAGAAGGTTAAATTAAAGGTATATTATGAATTAAAAAAAATTAATAGCAGAATTTATTAATAAGAAAATTAAAGGAATTAATTAATAGAATATATTAAGTGTGAATTTTATTCATAAGTTTGTTGGTCCTAGAATAATAAAAAAATATGTTAATGGACTTTTTACTTGAGGTTTACATATTTGAAAATATTGTTAGTGGATAATTGGTAAATTTGAATTAAATAAAAATGAATTGCTTTCGAAATGAAATTATATTTTTAAAGTTAGCTAAAATTAAGGATTTTGTTATTAAATATAGGTATATTCTTATAGTTATTGAGGATCAATCGAGGTAAATAAAATAAATGGTTATTGAATGTTTGGAGATTGCGACTAAATTAAGTAAGAAAAAAATTATGGTGAGATAATTATATTTTTTTGAAAATAAGGATATTATTGGTTATATTATATTCAGTAGTATATTTAGATTATTTTAAAGATTGCGATGGAAATTTGAATTGACTGATATTTAGCAGTTAAGTAATATTAAATTTAGATTGGACTTATTTAAGAGGATAAAATGTGATTTGCTAGATTAATTTTTTATTTGTTATTTTAAGTTGAATAGTTATATGATAAGTTCTTTATATTTTTAGATTCCTAGATTGTTTGGGCTCGTCCACTATCTCTCCAGACCAAAGTCGGAATTAGAATTTGAATATCTTATAATCATTGTGAATAATAATAAATGATGCATAATATGCATTTCATAACGTCATGAGTTTATATCATCATGATTTTGTTACATGATATCATTATATATATTTTTATAGCAAATTATATTATATTATTATTTAATAATCGTATCATCACATTTTATAGTACGCATATTAATTATGATTTGATGATTGGTAGTTGAATGAATTATTGATTAAATGTGTTGTGATATGGATTGTCTTGTTTGAGTGAAATTAGAATGAAGTGGGTCACCATAGATTTGTAAAGGCAGTTTTTGATACCGTCGGCTATATATAGTAGATCGGCCTCCCCACGTGCATCTTATGATATAAATCGAACAGATATAAATAACCATAGAGTGACCTTCTGATAGTATGGAAAAGAAAGAGAGTATTGGAAAAACAATGAGAGAAGTGGTCGAGTGAGGATTAGACCGGTCGCTAGGTAAGGGGGATCGGCTTCCTAGTGTACACGTACGAGAGGATGAGCCATGCGAGAGGACGACTCATCGGGGGTTTCGGTGACGCCACATATTAATTTCCACATGATTGATTTGTTGAAGATGAGATAATTGTGTATGCTGATATTGTGACATATACATAACTGACGGTGTGAACAATTCAGTGATTAGAAATGTATTTTGCGTGATTGTCTGGTTATGCATTATTTATTATTATTCACTGAGTTTTGTAAAACTCACCCTCCTCTTTCCATAAATTTTTCCAAGAACTAAAAGTATCTTTGGTTCATAAAAGTTCTGCTTCCTTCTCCGCACAGATAAAGTATTTAATACTAGTTTTGAAAATGTTAGTGTATGAATTATCTGAGATGTTGGAATATTCTGAATATTTTAGTTTAGTTCCGCAGTCAGGACGGTAAATCAATATTTGAATATGTAAGAATTATTGCATACAGATGAATAACTTGGGGAGTGTTTTTTTGAAATTGGAAAAACTGTGACAGGAAAAGTTTGACCATATTATGACCGATGAATTTTGTATTAATTGGAATTTAATTTAATGAGTATAAGCCCGAGATGTGAATCAAATGTGATATTGAAGTTGGGCTAAGAATGTTATTGACTGATTGTTGGATTGTGTCATAATATGGGCTTACTGTGTCCAAAGTCAGATATTAATAAAGATAAATTTTCGAATGATTCAGGCTTATTACGGACCTCATGGGCCTTATGCTTACCCAGGTCATAGTGCCAGTCCGACCCATGATTTGGATCGTGACATAAATAGAATAAAATATTTATTAAATTAGATCAGATTTTAAAATATATTACTATTATCTAAATATTCATTTTAAAATTTAAAAAAAAAAGATAATCATCCAATCAAAACATAGAAAAATAAAGAAAAAAATCTAAAAATTTCTAAAAAAAGATAAAATAGAATACTCAAAAATTAGATTGTCAACTCATCTCTCTTTACTTCAGAATTATATATATACTAGAGTAGATAATGGCCCACA
The DNA here is from genome assembly GCA_948099535.1 of Jatropha multifida. NCBI lineage: Eukaryota > Viridiplantae > Streptophyta > Magnoliopsida > Malpighiales > Euphorbiaceae > Jatropha > Jatropha multifida. The sequence goes on from CANUEX010050841.1 coordinate 23,944, forward strand.
CAATGCATGGGTTATTATATTTTAATTTATCAATAAATGCAATAATTTTAAAAGAATGAAAAATAAATAAATAAATAAAAAGGTAAAAGAGATGAATATACATATATTCATATAAAAGTTTATGGTTTGTTAACACACTAAAGAAAACATTTTTGCATATTAAATATTCTGCTACTTTGAGTGGGTGAGGCGACCTTTTTTTATTTGATAATTCTGCTGCTGTCAGCTCTATGTAGAAATTTAAATATTCTTTATCTGCACAAAAAATTAAAAAATTTTAATAAACAAATATAAACAAATATGAAATGGAATTACAAATCAATAATCAAAGAAACAAAATAAACGAACAAATCAAATGTTACTCACTTATCAAAAATATTAAAATAATATTGTAAAGACACAGTAAAAAAGAAAGGAGAACTTGTGCAGCTGATTTGGCTTTAAAAATAATCTGATTATGCTTATATATATACATACTGATATAGGTATAAAATTAAAATTTCAACAACCAAATTATCTTTAAAAATTTTTAAATTTTTTCAAATATGAAATATAAATGCTAAATCTAATAAAATAGTTGTTAAATTATATTAGAATTCAAAAATTGATATTATGCAATTATTAATTTTAAATTAAAAAATATAATCATCAAATCAAAACATAAAAAAAAAAAAATTCAAAAATTCCTAAAAAAATATAAAGCAGAATACTGAAAGGAGAAAGTGTCAACTCACATGCTCTTATTTCAGAATATATATATACTAGATACTAGATAGATAGATATAGATTAATTATTATTTAAAAACATTTGAAAGAATTATGCAAAGAAAATAAAATGCTGAAAAAAGAAAAAAATATTTAAAAAATAAAAAATAGAAAGGAAAAGCTCAAATATCATAGTGCCAAATGAGCTGTGGATTTTTTTTTTTTCATGATTATATATATATATTACTCTTTTTTTACAAACATTGCATATTGAATATACTTATTATATGTACTCGTTCAATTTTTTTAATCTTATTGGTCACTTTCACTTATTGTTTATATTCATTTTTAATTTAATTTGTATCGTCCTTTATCTCAAATTCTTATTGTAATTATATAATTTTATAATATCACATAAATACTTTTCAATATATGTGGATATATAGTTATAACAATAAAATATTATATATTTTTTAAAATTAAAATTTTTAACTTTTTGTGATTCCACGATCCACAAATAAAATATTATAATAATATTCTTTTTTTTCCTTTTATCTTCCTTCTAAATAAAATATTGTAAATTATAATAAAAATAGAATCAAATATAAATTAAATTTGAATTAAAATATAAAAATTTTCAAATGTCTCATTTTTATATTATTAAAAAATAAATTGGAAAAAGATAAAATTTCAAAAATTGAAATGCTTAATTATCTATATATATATATTTATTTATTTAAAAAATAATTTTAATAAATTATATCCAATCAATTAATAGAATATCATTTTTTAATTGATCATAATTAAACTTATTTTAAGATATCAAAATTCATTAAGGGCGTTATTATAAATCTCATTATTTTCGTTTTTTGATTTGAAGGGTTTCCTTTCTTGGTAATTTTCAATATCCTTTTTAATGTTAATTAAATAGATCTTTTTTACTGTGATTTTTCCGTGTTCTTTTGTGCTTCCTTTTTACTAATTAATGTTGAACATGTAGTAAATAAAGAAGAAGTGGATAATTTCAGTTGGCTAGCCAGCCAAAAGGTCCTTTGAAAAATTTATTATTATTTTTTTAAAATTCATTTTATTGACTCAACTTATATTTTCAAAGAAAAAATAAAGTTATATTAATAAACTAAATAAAAGAAGTTATTTTTTTTGAATGGAAATACCGGTTATATATTAAGGGTATCAAATAGAAATAAGTGAAGTTACTTAAATATTAAAATTTTTTTTATATATTAATTAAAGAATAGAAATAATAATTTGACTAAATTTTTAGGTTAAATTTATAGATTATTTTTTCATTTATTAAAGAATCGGAATCAAAAGCTTTGTATATAATATTTATGTTTTTTTGAAAATTTTTCATTTTTTCTTTCCTTTATTTATATATTTAAATTTTTCTATATCTCTTTAATTTTTAATTAAAAATATTAGATTTTAAAAATAATTAGACTTTGAAAAATTTTAAATTATTAATTGTTTATATCTCTCTACTTAACTCTATTTTAAAAATCATTTAAATTATAAACATCAAATTTGAATTAAATTATTTTATATTTGAGATTAATATATATTAGTATAGAAATTTTTAGTTTTTTCTTTGTTTTTCTATGTTTCATAGAATTAATATTCAATATAAATAATTAAATAATAAATATTATTTATCTATATATTATCCCTATCGAATGATTTGAATCTTAAAACATTATGCGATAAGATGTTATTTGAATTATAAATTTTAACTAAAATCTAGAGATTATACATCAAATTTTACAATTATTTAAGATAAATTAATGACATTATAATTTTTATAATACGAATAAAATTTTAATATATATTTATAAATGATAAATTATCAAAGCAATCTGCACAAAACGCGAACTTTCATCTAGATTATATATACGAGAAAAATGGTCATTTTTATAAGTGGTTATTTTTAATTCATAGATTTTAATGATATTGGCAAATGACAATTATTCTTTATGTTAATTTTAAAATATTTGAAAATAGATGTAATTACCCTTGTTTATTTTCTGAATTAAATTGAAAAATATATATATATATTTTTTTCCAGCATAGTATTAGAATATTTTTTGAAGGGACATAGTATTAGAATTTTATTAAATGTGATAGTTCAAATATAAATTCAAGAAGAAGATGAAAAAATGATGATGCAAAATACGCGCAATGGAAGGACCAAAACTTAAATAAAATAAAACGAACCATTTCCTTAACCCCTAATTTTTTTCTTAAAAAAAAACAAAAAGAAAAAAAAATCGGAGTTTCCGTCTACTCTTGAATCTGCCAACGTTTCTCTTGCATTATCTATAAGCTTCCTCTCTCTAGAACTCGGATTCTAGGGTTCGGCACTGGTTTTTACACAAACAAAAATTATTGTCTCCATTAGCGAGGCAAGTAGCCAAACATGGCCGCTAATCCCGGTAATCTATGGGTATTACTGGGGCTCGGTATTGCTGGAATTTTATTAATGACGAGAAAGTTGAAGAAAACTATTCGGGAAGATTTTGGTGCTTTTGTGGAGAAGCTTCAGCTCCTTCCTCCGCCACAGCCCGCTCCTCCAAAAGCTCCTCATCCCCTAACTGGCCTCACTTTCGCCGTCTCCGATGTGTAAGTTATTATTACACTTATCTTTGTTCGTATATATAGTTCAATTATTGTTACTCGTTTATAAAATTATGAAAATACTATTTGGTTAATTATATATGAGCACATATAGCTACCAGCTGGCGTTAAGTCTTTAGTCTCGGGTTCTGAAGTAATCAATTTTCATGCTTGAAATGGTGTCTTGTTTTTATTTGAAGAAAAATGGAAATGAAAGATGTGAATTTTGATTTCTTAGGCCATGCTTTTGCTTCCACCGTGTTTGGTGAGCAAGCGAGTTGAAGTTTGTTCCTGTTGAATCCTTAAAAGGATTATATAGCGGAATTCTATGGAGTTTTATATTGCTTGTAAACTTTATGACCACTTACAAAACCTGTTGACACAAAGTATTAACAAATTTAGCACTTTATTATTTACAAGGCTCATAAAAGAAGAGAAAAAGCTGAAGAATTGATCTTAGAATCTTTTTCTCACCATCTTCCCTGAAGTAATTTGAGCTAGTACAGTATTTCTTGTTTATTATTTATTATTAATTTTTGGCACTGAATACAATTGAAGAGTTGGACCTTTACGTCTCAATATTAGAGTAAAATTGGCCTTTCATTGGGTTGTAATAAACTGAAAACTTATATTATTGGAACAAATATTTGTCGCAAGCATGGAGTTGGAGTTGTGTAGAAACAGCATGTTGGTGAAAAAGCAATTATTTTTCTTTTGTTTAATTCATGAACAAGTACATGGTTCTGCTTAACATGTTGCTAATTGAATTTGTTGTGATTCTCAGATTTGATATTGAAGGATATGTGACTGGATTTGGTCATCCAGATTGGGCAAGGACACATGAGGTAGCTTCTAGGACATCTTCTGTAGTTTCGGTACTTGTTGAAGGAGGTGCCTCTTGCATTGGGAAAACTGTCGTGGATGAACTGGCATATAGGTATTTGATTGGCTTGTCTTCATTTCTGAGCATGGGTCACTATTGTCAATATGCACTCATTAATTGACTGCAGATACTAGTTCACCCCTGTGGTTCATTAATTAACTTGTACTTGGAGAAATATTTTCATGGGATACCTTTTGGTGGACATGCATTATGCATAACTACTTAGCTATTTTTGCTTTTCCGTGGTTGTGGTGAAATAATAGCTTCACTAATGCCTGTGAGTTTACTTTTGTGTTTTTTTTTTGTTTTAATGTACGCCCTTTTCTTTTTCTGTAAATGTTTTATTTCAGTATCAATGGAGAAAATAAGCATTATGGTACACCCACCAATCCTGCAGCACCAGCACGTGTACCTGGTGGTTCCTCAAGTGGAGCTGCTGTTGCTGTAGCTGCTAATCTAGTTGACTTCTCTCTAGGTGAGCTTCTTATTGGATATTTGGAGAGCTTCAAAGATAAGTCTTACTGTATAATTTAATTTATTTTTTTCTGCATGTTGATATATACACATTTAATATCATTAAACGTGGATATCCAATCGTTGGGTGATCAATTTGCCTTTGACTGGTTAAAACTAAGTCCTATGGCAGTTGTTTTTTCTTGTTCTATTGTTTTATTTACAGACGTAAAAATTCATTAAACTTAGATATCTAAATTCCAAATATTATCTTGGTTCATTACAGCTTCTAAATGCTGTTGAGAACCTTAATCCCAACTTTCTTTTTCTGCTGTTCACTTGCCATAAATTCATTAGACTTGTGTATCCTTTATTGGTTTGCTCTAGCAACTCCAGCCTGTGATGTAACTTTTAAGCTGGTCCGGCCACTTGTTGTTTTTAAATTTATTAGAGCGGTCCATTATTTAATGAGTTTTATTTTTTATCCTTTGATCAAATCTGAGTGGATAGATGGAAAGCATAAGCCACCATATAGTGTTTGGTTGGTTGAACTGTAAGTTGCGTGATGTAATCTTTTGCTCTTGGTATATTTGGGAAGATTGAAAACAAAATTTGAAATCATTAGCATCAACGTAATTTTACTGGTCATTTCAATTTGAAGTTTCTATTCTTTAATAAAGATATTATCCAATTGGGTTTGTTTTGTCTACCTCATACAAACATTTTATGCCAGGCGTTGATACTGTTGGTGGTGTGAGAGTACCTGCTGGATTTTGTGGCGTTATGGGATTCCGACCTTCACATGGCATCATTCCTCAATGGGGAATTATACCTGCCTCGGCAAGTCTGGACACTGTTGGTATGTATGCATAATAGTTTGTACTGTATATCCTAAAGTGCAAACATACAACTGCCCAAGTGGAAGTTGGGATGAAAAATTTTGAATGCTTGAATGGATTTGGTTGAGTTTATAGAGAGCATTATTGGCTGTCCTATCCATGTTTCTCATTATGATACCAAATATCGCGCAAATTTTACTGTTAATTGAAAATTGTAAAAATTTTCACTTTGAACAAGAAAGATAAATTGATTCTTAATTTGCTTGATATAGTTTATGCTCATATAGCATCATCTGTGAAAATACAATATAAAATAAAGTTCCATGTTGAGCATCGCTTTTGGTTTTGGTATCCTATGGGAAAACAGGAAAGGACAATTTAGGTAAGCTAAATATTTAACACTCTAATTTGAGCTTTTCTTGGGATTGATGAACTGGATTCCTTTAGTATCCATCTGGATTGATATGCATTTGAATGATGGTGGTTTTAATTTGTGTTTAAAGTGAAAATCTATGAAAAATTAACATGATATGAAATTAAAATTCATGTTCATTTCAAATGACCACCAATCCAATTGGACCCCTTAGGTTGTTTTTGGATTTGAGTTTGATATCCTAGAACAATTTTTTTTTTGAAATAATTTTCTTTGACTATTATCCTTAAGAATATTTTTAAAATGGCTTATATTTTGTATGTATTTCAAATTATCTTTTAAGCACATTGAATCCATATATCCATGCACCTAATCTCCTATCAATAATTCTGCCAAACTAAAGAAAACCTATTCACATGTTTGGTTTGAACATGCATGTTTACTGGGAATATACTAAGAAATTATTTACTAGGATTTGTTTCATAAGTTTTTAATTGGAACTGCTATATTTTATGTTTGGTGCGGTTACCAAGTTTTTGGGAACTATATTGTGGATCTAATAATGTCTTAGTAATATCTCCATTAACTTTGTGCTTCCTGATGAATCAGATACAATAGTTATTCCCTAGAAGCTGGACTTCATCGGCCTATTTTCTGTATAAAGAATCCTTTGTAATAAACATTGAGGTTAACATATATTCAGTCACCTTAACTTCAAATCCAACTTGTCAAACATACTTTATATTGATGGTTATTTATTCTACTCTCCTGCTGCCAACAGTAACTATAAACTTTTTTTTAAAAGAAAAAATTGCTGTGAAGTTTCACTTAATGGTGATAATCAGTATCAGTGTCAGTGTTAGGTGTCCCGGTTGTAGGATCAAGTTGAAGGTCTGTAGAGTGTGAAATCAAGAATAGGGTTGGTTTTTACTTGATTTTCTGCTTTTTTTGTCCTTTAATATATATTGAACAATTAAAAATTCAAGAGCTTGTTGGGAGATAATTCTTCAATATGACAAAAGAACTGATTCTTGAGGAATTAATGTTGCGGAGCTGCTAATGGTTTGATGATGTGTGGTTGCACAAGATTAGATAAGATTAGAAATGATCACATTAAACAAAAGGTGCAAGTAGCATAAGTTGGAGATAAATGAGGGGACACCTGGGATGGTATGGTCATGCATTATGTAGACCCTACATATGCCACGGTTCGTAAATTAATACTTTATTAGTGAACGGTGCTAAAAAGGAAAGAAGTTGACATAGAATTGCATGGAGGGAAGTTGTCACAAAGGATTAGATTTACGGTCTTTGGATATTAGTTAGGATATAGCTAAGAATAAAACAAAATGGCGACAAAATATTTATGTAGTAGATCCTAGTTAGTTGTTGCCCATTTTATGCTTTGTTTTATTTATTAATATATCAAATGATTCATAAATTTCCTTTAAAATTTTTTTTTTCTACAAAAAGTGTTTTGAAATTTTTTTTTTGACTTATACTTTGCTTTGCATTGATATTAATTTGATTAGAGCAAATATTGGAAACTAAGGATTCATGTAGCTGACCCCAACTAATTTGGATCTAAGGCTTGGTTTTGTAATGCTTAACTTATTCAATTTTCAAGAATATATTTGCACTCTTAACAAGTAGTGACTAGTCTATTTCTGCATTACTAAATACATAACAAAAGAAAAAAAAAATAGTAACTTTTAACAACTGATTCCGTAAGAAAGGTGAATAAACTGTGATACTGCTGTGGTTTGAAGCCCCTTCCTTCACTTGTGCCCATCTGTGCGACTGTTGATAAATTTTCTTAAATAGCTGCACTCTACACTTGTGTGGATTGCCTGCAACAGACCTAACACTCTCACTTAACGTATATCGGCAATTTTGTTTACATTTTGAAGTCTGAGTTCAATACAGATTGGAATAAGAACATGCATTAACCTATGAGATAGTTCTGTGAAATGGACATCACCATGGTTTTGTGTAAGATCAAATTATTTATTAATGTTGTTGTTTCTGTTTGAATTTTCAGTTTGTCTGTCTTTACTTGGATACTTAAGAATGCCTGCATTATGCTGACCCATTGTGCTTGTATTTTATTGATTGTCTGAAATAATTATTGCAGGATGGTTTGCTAAGGATCCACATGTTTTGCGTCGTGTTGGACATTTGCTCTTGCAAGTGCCTTTTGGAGTTCAACGAAATCCAAGGCAAATTATAATAGCTGATGATCTTTTTCAATTACTAAAGATTCCTGTAGAGAGGGTCGCTCAGGTGGTGATTAGATCCACTGAAAAGCTTTTTGGAAGTATGTCTTACTCCTATGTGTTTTGGTTATTCAGTTTTGTGCGAATCATTATTTTCTTGTTGTTGCTTTATACAAAATTTTCAAAAATATGTAATTTGGCTAAAATTTATCTCTTGGAATTTTTCAGGACAAGTATTAAGGCATGAAATTCTGGAGGAGATTCTCTTCTCTAAAGTTCCAAGCTTGAAACAGTTGCATGACAAGAAAAGCAACGGTGTAGCTAGACCTTCTTCAGTAAGATTACTTGCAACTATTATGCAGCTTTTGCAGAGGTGAGCATCGTTATTCTATCACCAAGTTATCACTAGAAAACAGTGATTTACAATAGCTATGAAACTCTTTTGAGCTAAGTTTTTGCTTTGATGGGAATGATACTATTCTATCACTGCTTGTGGCTTTGTTATGGATGGGATAGGAATTCCATTGACCAGGAATTGAACATTATTAGGTAGGGATGACTCAAGCATGGGGTGGGAATGCCATGTCTACAGGAATGGCAAAGACCGGACACAGGCAAGGAGCCATTCCTCATCCCCATCCCCATCCCCTCCCCTTAATAAGGGTGGTATCTAGCCCATCTCTGTCCCTCCATGAGTTCTATGAAAAATCCTAATTGACATATTAGTTATGAGGGATCTTCGCTTAGAGTTTCCATATTTCATATGGAATGGGAGTCAAAGAAAGCAAGGTTTAGGGCTGCTTCTGAATCTATATGCCCATGCTTGTAGAGCATTATAGTTCAGTCATTCAGTTGGCAAAATTCTAGCTATTTCTGCTCTTGTTTTTGAGTTGTATTATGCAATTCTAACCCCAAGAACTGAAGCTTTCTTGAAAGGAATGAATTCTGGATCTTGCCTGTGCAAGGCTGGTAGTTTATTTTTGTTTGCTTAGCGTGTTTGTTTTTCTGGTAAATTAAAAATTGGATTCATTAAATAGTATTTTAGAATGATGTAGAATAGCTATGATTTGATATTAAAGTTTTGAAAGATCAAATTGAATTTTAGATTTTTATTATATTGGTTGCAGAAATAAATGGAAAAACAAGATTCAATTTCACCCTTAGCATTCTTTATGCATCATAGCTAAGGTTGTGTCAACTTCATAGTTCACACTAGAATTACACTATGAAATTTCAGAGATGGCTAAAAGCTTCCAGAATTATAATGAAATTAATAATTCATTTCTTTCTGGAAAATCAAGCCTCAAAAACATATATTTATACAAAATCAAAGTAATCCTATAAAGGACATAGACTCTTAAATAGTAAATCAAAATTTACTCCTATCATTAGATGAGCTATAAAAGTCACTTATAATGTATTACTAAGGTTCTTCACACGAGATTTGGACATTTGATTTCGCCCATTTGTAGCAAACCCAAAACTTGCATAAACATCCCTGTATGGTCAAAGAAAATGTGATGTAGTTGCTTACATGTGATCATTGTGTACTTTGGTTTGTACCATACATAAAAAGCAAGGGTGTGGCCAGAGACAATATTAAACAGAGTGGGTTACAAACAAAACAAAACAAAAATAGCAATGGATAGTTGAATTAGAGGAGCTTGGCTGTATATGATCATACTGCTTTTGTTATGCTAAAGGGTGAAATTAAAAGCATAATCAAACCAGCAGTTACTATAATGCACAAAAATTTTCTTGATAGGATAAGAGTATTACTTGAATGAAAATTGATGGACGTGTAGAAACATGAGAATGGATTGGATAAGAAATGAGTGTGCAACCATTGGCAAGATGTTTTTCACATCCAGTATAGATCGGTCAAGCTACCTGCACCTGTCTGGTCCGATCGTTTAGCGGTTCTTTCTAAGAGACGGGAATGTAATAGAAAACATTGCCTGGGAAAGCCTCACGGCCTAGTGGTCGGCGTAACAATAGTGACAGCCACCGGCAGAAAATAGAACATAAAGATCATAATAGAAGAAATGCCTAGTCAGATCCAGCCCCGGCCATGTATGCACTGGTGTTGAAAAGTGAGAGCTTGAGTGATATGAGCAAAAGTGGAAGAGTAGACAGAAAATGGTATTAATTAATTTGAGGTATTGGCCTTGAGTAGATTTAAGAACAGAAGTAAGTAGAATAGCACATAACAATTGAACTGAGATTGAGGACTAGGTAATTTGACTTGCTTTATATGTAGCTAACAGCAGTAGAATACTAATGGTCGGTGAGTTTATGGTTAGATATTTCTATTAAATGTAAAATGATGAATATACCAACTAGACCTTAATGCCAAACTGGTTGTGGCCGTACAAATCCTTTCCTTTCCATTCCGTTTTATTCATAATTAAGTCCACACAAATGTCAGGAAGTATTAGAGCTTTTGAAACAACTTTTCTACGCATGATTCTAGGTATACCTTTTCTCAGTTTAGCACTCTCCACCATTTATGCATGGCACTTACAAACTGGAATACATAGGAGTCTATATAGGATATGGCCAAACAATCTTAGACAGCCTTGTCTCATTTTATCTTCAACTTGTGCCACTTGCATTTTTTGCAATCTTATGTTGCACATCTATCATGAAATCCTTATTTCTGCAACATTTATGTTACTCCTGTATAATATTGCAGGTCTTATGTCCTTTTACAGAACTTCCCTTTCACTGTGTTAGATATTTCTTATCACATAGCACACCTGTTACAAATTTCCATTCATCTATCCTATTTTAGTTCTATGGGTTACATCTTCAGCTATCATGCCATCCTTTTGAAATAAAAGTCCAGATATTTGAATTACTGCACTTTAAAAAATACATTTATTGTTTAGATTACTCTATTCAGTACGGTGGCTACATTTTAAAATATATTTGTTTAATTAGTTTATTAGATAAATAAAATTCTCTACATTTTTTTTCAATGAGAAATAACGACATATTTTAATAAAATAATAATTTACGTCTATAATATATATAAGCCAATATTATTGTAAATTATCCTATATTTTTATTGCTACATGATTATAACGTAATTATATTTTAATAAACATGCTAAAGTAACAAAAATAGGGCGACCTAGTGCAGGAAACTTCCAAATGTGTGTGCTATGGGGAGGGTTGGTGAATGCATCCTTTCCCACTACTTTATCTAATGTAATATTAATTGCTAAGACATGGTCTCTGATGCATCTGTCTTAATTAAAAATTAAAATACTTTCTCCGTCTAAAAAAAATAGTCTGACTTCTTTTTCACACGGATTAAGAATGGTAGTTAAGATAGTTCAACTATAAAATTTATCCTTCCTTTTACAAATATACCCCTATATTAATCATTTTTTGTTGATTTAAATTTTGGAATTGTTTATAGACTTTTTCAATAGGAAATTAATATCCTGGCACATGTTTTAATTACTTTATATTTATGTTCATTATGTTATGACAGAAAATAGGAAGAATATGATATGAAATGTTTCTGTTAACTTTTAAAACATAAATAAGGAGTAGGAGCATTAAATGGGATGATGGTTAGGATATCAAAATGTAGCATATTTACTTATAGTTAGACTATTTGTGCCCTAGTCCTAGCGAAGCCAAATATACCATATATGTTAATAATTTTTCCTTTTGAAATTTGGACGAGAGCAACATATTCTAGGTGATATGTGAGTTTTAAATAGGTAAAATTTGTCTAATTATAAAAAACTGATCAACCATTCGCAAATTTTATTGAAGTATGAAGCTGAAAGAAGCAAAAGCTAATTAGGATTTTTATCAGCTATTAGCTACTGATTGTAAAATTTTATTAAATAGTTATATTTAATTGCATGGTGTAAAATAGCTATCAACTATATCCAATAGTTAAACAAAACATCCACTTAGATTCAAGAGTCAGATCCACTTATCCTGGGTGGTTACAAGCTATTAGGATTAAAATTGATAAACCAAATAGCTTTTACCCCCCTTCTACCCACATGCGATAATTCTTTGAACTAATGCTATGGCCTAGAGGTAGTTTTGGAATTTAATTTCTAGATGATGAATTTCTTTTGATGTATGATGTGAGGTTTTCATGAACATCATAAAATAAAGCTCTGATTCTTGATTTTAACTTGATGTTAATTTTGGATGATGTGTTTGTCTTGATCTTTTGACAGATATGAATTTAGATATAATCATGGGGAATGGATTAATGCAGAGAGGCCTAATCTTGATTATGATATCTCTGCTCTAGTAAATGAAGTCGTGGAGATACCAGATGAAGAGATGGAACTCTATATATCCATCAGAAATGAATTGCGTGCTGCCATCAATTCACTTCTGAAGGTAATGCTTGTATTTAGTTTTGGACATTGTATTTGAGACAGTTTTGATTGGTTAATAACATTTGATATGTACAGAACACACGAGAAATAAGGGTGGAAAACATGCACCCTATTTATTTAGGAACCATTGTTTGCACACTTATATGTTGGTCCAGCAGTCAATGCAACTACATGTCAAAAGTTTGTTGACAAATTCTAGCCCTCTTTGTGCGGAATGTTTAAAACAAGGGGAATGGGGAGAGTTTAAAGGAAATTGTGCAAGAGACACAAATTATGTAAGAGAAACACATATGATCTCGGATAAAGAATAGATCGTATTTTCTTGGGGAAACATCTTTTAATCTCGAGTAAAAAAACATATGAAGTCATCATAATTTGTAATTCATTGTAGAAACTAATGACAGTTCTGTCCCTTCTTGCCCTCTCCCTTTCCTTCCTGTTAGGTTTTCTGAAAATTTAAAATTCCCATTGCTCTTGGAATGTTTTTGTGCCAGGTTATCAGCCTTTAAGAGACACGTTGTTATATACCCAACAGGAGAATTCAACCCAAAAGACTAGTTTGATAGGTGAGAGAGCCCATTTAGTCTATAAACCCCTCACCAATTGCCCATACAACCAATGTGGGACAAGTCCCATACCTTGCAATTGGTCCAGATCTGTAACAATCGACCCCCCTTGAGGGCCAACGTCCTCGTTGGTCAGGGCTGGCTCTCTCAGGCCACCACTCTGTGGGCCACTATTCTGAGTTGGCTCTGATACCAATTGTTATAGACTCAACAGGAGAACTCAACTCAAAAGACTAGTCTGATAGGTGAGAGAACCCCTCAACAATTGCCCATACAACCGATGTGGGACAAGTCCCATACCTTGCAATTGGTCCAGATCCGTAACGCACGTGTTATCTTCATTATTTTTTTCCAGAGATAAAGAACATTCGGATTATGGAGTGCATGAGGGTGACTCTCTATGATGAGGTTGTATGATTGTGGTTTGAATTCATGGCTTTAACCATGAAACAACCTCTCTAGAGCATGAAACTCCTTTGGGTGTAATGCTCTTTTGAGCATGCATCATGTGGGGCTGTAGCATGGAAACGTGGAAGCTTGGAAATGCACAAGCGGATACGGGGAAATGGTAATTTTAAAAATGTATAGGTAACAGAAATGTGGGGAAAAACATAAATATGAAAAATATACAGTTATATTTATAAATATAAAAAATAAAATTATTATGAACCATTAAATATATTTAACAAGTCAAGTAAAATTAATATTTAATCATATGTAAAAGAATTACAAGTTTTATACTCATAAAAAATACATGTTTTGTGAAAGTATTTATTTAATGTATTTATTTTAATTAGAGAAATGAATTTTTGAGAGTTACCAATTTGAGGAAACGTATTTCCGAGGGAGGAAACGTGTTTTCAAATTACTTAATTTTCAAAATGCCCCGAAATGTTTCCGAGGAGTTTCCAAACATATTTCCGTGCAGGAAATGTTTCAGAAATGTGGAAACGGCAAAGAAAGTTTCCATGCAACATAGGCGGGGAGCCTGTACATTGACATACCTAGTGTTATATGGTGCACCCTACGTTGCCATCTGAATTGGTTTGGTTTTCCAGAAGTGGAATGTTGATTATGTTTGTTAACCTGCATAATTTAGTATTTCTTTTCTAAATTTTATTGGGTTCAGGATGATGGAATTCTGGTGATCCCTACAACTGCTTATCTTCCTCCAAAACTTGGTGGCAAAGAGTTGCTATCGGAGGACTACCAAATTCGTTCATTTAGTCTATTGAGTATTGCGAGCCTATCAGGTTGCTGTCAGGTGAAGTGCTCTCTGTTTCATGCTCTCAACTGCACAGAGAAGAGAATGTTATTTCCTGTATCTCAGATATTTGTTTTTTAAGCAAACAATAAGTTTGAGTTTCATCTTATAATGATAGAATTATGAGTGCAATTTTGTATATATTTTCTTGATGTGCCAGGTCACTGTTCCACTTGGACACTATGAGAAGTGTCCTGTTTCAGTTTCCTTTATAGCCAGGCATGGGGGTGATCGCTTTTTGCTGGATACTGTACAAAACATGTATACATCACTCCAAGAGCAAGCTGACTTACTTGTGAACTCCAAATCACCTTGTAAGGCTGACAGTCAGGAGCGATCTGCTGAGATGGCTAAAGAAAAGGTATACTATCCATTTTTGATGTGCTTGTCAAATGTGCTGAAGATTTCCAGCTCTCAGAAAGCAATTTTTGGCCGAGGATTGTTTTTAGATAGCCTGCCAACCTTTATTTTGTTTCTGATCTATTATATCCTCAAACTGTTCTCAAGTATCAACAATTTGTTGTCAGAGAGATGTCTGTGTTTTTATTTTGGTGTGCTATTTAACTTAAGAGGATGTGTCTTAACTGAAAATTTACTCTTTAACTTCAACACAAAGTTTATTTTTCCACTGAGTGCAAATGTAGTTCACCTTGTAGCATAAAGCCTACCGTCTCAAGGGGCACCATTATCTTGTAACCTTATTTCAAACCGATCACACCTGTTTTGATTTGTTTAATCTATTTGTGGAATTCTGTAGGTAGTAGTTAACAGTTAACTGTTCAGATTGAATAACTAGTTTGAAAAAAACTGTTGTCCAACCTGACAAAATTATCTGGTGAGACTCAGGACATGTCTTATGTGAACAATTAGTTTATATGGTGAAATTTGGTGACTTAATTTCCTTGAATTATGTTTTAGCTAATTTAGAAGACCTTTGGATCAGTAAAAAGAAAGTTTTTATTTTTTTTTATTATCTCGAGGGATTTGTGCTATTTGTTTTATTTAATATAAAATTTTCCTAATTTTGTAATGATGAATTACATGTTGCATATTTTGTGGTGTTCTACCAAATTTGGGATGGGTTATTCTTTCTTTGTTTTCTCAATAACTTTATATGTTTCAAATTCTACGGTTTAGGGCAACCAAGCATTCAAAGATAAGCAGTGGCAGAAAGCTATTAGCTATTATACTGATGCAATTAAACTCAATGGCAAAAATGCTACATATTACAGTAACAGAGCTGCCGCACATCTTGAATTAGCAAGGTATACTCATATTCTTGAAGACTATTTCTTCAGTTAATAAATGTTATTGATGCCTGACGAATTGTCTATTTGAACTTCCAGTTTCCTTCAAGCTGAGGCTGATTGTACCAAAGCTATAGACCTTGATAAGAAGGTGACTTCTTACTGGAAAGCAAAATTTGATTATGCAAATTTTGTGATGCTAGTGCTTTGAGATTCCTGATGTGTTAGTCCTAATTAAGTTTTGGTAATGATGTTACTTGATAATGTATAATGTTTCTTGGTTTCCGCTTTATAATAATATTTCTGAAGTTTTCCCCATCACCCTCATTCATAATTTTTGTTATCAGTAATCATCGACTCAAATAAAGGCCACATCACAACATAATGATTGGATGCTACTTCAATGAGTTTTGGCCTATCCATTATTTGACTAGTATTTTAAAGATGCATATATATGTTATGGCTGACTGACTGACCTGGGACAAGACCAATTTGTAACAATTATTTTACAGAATGGTCTTATACCTCCCCCCTTGGACAAAACATTCTCCGGTCATTCATGTTGCAAGAATTACAACTTTTGCATCATCTAAAATATTAAGCTAGTTGCACACTTTACTCTGGTTGCTTTGGGTTCAAATGCAACCTATCTTTGTAAATTCCATTACTAGATACTGGTTCATGTACAGCTTATGATATAATATTTTGGCTCGTTAAAATGTGCACATCTAGTAAATCCGTTTGGGCATATGGCTTTTTTTGTGAATACTTCACTGAGAATCTGTGTTTCCTCCTTTTTCTTTTTCCCTTCTTTTGGTGTTCTAGATTTCTGAATGGCTTATTTTGGAAATTGTATTCTAACTATTGTAGCATTATTTCTTGCCTTTTTACTTGTTCCAGAATGTAAAGGCCTATCTGCGAAGAGGCACAGCAAGAGAGATGCTTGGTTACTATAAGGAGGCAATTGAAGGTGAGATATTACCTCATAGATTTTCTGTTTAATGCAATTGCAATTGAAGTAGTTGGGCCTTTGTTCCATTCCATTCAATAGTATATCCACATGCATCCCAGTAAAAAAACGTTGTTTCTATGTTATTTATTATGTGCACATGCAATCACAAAATGGAATTGGTACGTTTGTTTATTCTTAAAATCTTTGATTTTTAATAAATTTTAGTTGAGACAAGTGCTTTTATTTTACTAGCATATTTGCTCAACGAGAAAGTTGCCCAAGTACATCTAACCTCTAGTGAATGGAAGAATTATTTGTTTCTAGCGAATAATGAAGGGCACTTATATATGACAGACTGAATCAAGTCTGTTTTTCCATATAGATATGGGTGGTGATAGATTAGATCCTACGTGAACAAAATGCTTACAACCAGCAAGAGTTTGAGAGGGAAAGAGCATTGGAGAAATCTTGGTCTTTGTTTGGGAGTGTTTAGTTGGATTGAGCAAGGGTAGGGAATAGCAAAGGGAGAAGGAAAATAGGGTGAAAATTTTAACTTGGGCCTGGGTAGCACAATCTCCCAAATATGGGGAAATTAATAGAAAGACTATGGGAGTGGAGTTTAATAGTATATTTAATGTTCAGGTCCATTCAAGTGTATAGTAATTTTTTCTAACTTGTTTTTGGAGAACTTTCGGAAATGCTTTGCTTGATTAATTGTTGGGGATGAATTCTTGTTTTTTATCTTTTATGACCTAAAAGATATATGACACAATTTAATTAAAAAAAATAAACACTTCATTGTTACTGATAAAATAATTCATTTTTCATTACATCAACTGTATTTTTGTAAAAATGATTGAGCATTATTATTTATTATATGATGCATTATTCTAATTTTGAGGTATACAAATATTCCTCTATAAATATATGTAGACGGATGCAAATCAAATGCATTTTAGGTTTCTTTTGTTTCCGTAAAATAATTTGCAGTAAAATATTTTACACAATTTTTGGTTATTTAGAGCATTCAGGAAATAACTCAACGGAAAATATTTTTTTTGGTCGAAGGTAAATTAAATCATTTTTAAGGAAAATGACTTCCCATTTTCAAGAAAGGAAAACGTTTTTCAGATATTTAAAAACTTCTTATAACCTTATAAATGTACATATTTTAATTTATTAATAATCATTGATAGCTACTACCACTAGGTCACTGTTCACCATCAGCTACCACCTTCAGCTGCTGCTCGTCCACCACCATTGCTGGTCATTGGTGATTTATTTTTTAAAACACAATTTATATTATTATAAATATTTTATGGTCTTATGAATTACATATTTTAATATTTTTAACTAATTTTTAATATTTGCAACCAAATAAGGGAAATTAAGTTATTTTGAACATATTTTTCAAAGAAAACATGTTACTTGGAAAAGATTCTCTAGAAGTAAGTTATTTTTAAAAAACAAATGGAGTGTTAGCTTCCAAATGAAACGAAGCGAAGAATTGTAGTTTAAACTTTAAAATTTTCTTTTACAATCCAGGCAAAAAGACTTAAGTCTCTTTCCCCCATTTCTGCACTTATTTCCCAAATAAGTTTAAATCTTAATCATACATAATCGCATTGTCTGATATCATAGAAGCAAAATGACCTTGTTGCCCTGCAGATTTTAAACATGCCTTGGTGCTTGAGCCAACTAATAAAAGAGCTTCTATCTCTGCGGAAAGATTACGGAAGATGTTTCAGTAGGCGATTGAAGTGAAAGTTCTGTCTAGATTATGATGAAATTTTGCAAATTGTTATTTCTTTGTGAAAGCTTCTCTGTGGAAGACCAGCCAATTAAACAATTTGATGATTGCTACTCCAAAAGAATCCCACACAAGAATTCCTTGAAGATTGCTTCGAAAGTAGAGGCAGGAGAGTAGTCCTTTATGAAGGTATAAGGTTCTCAGAGTTTTTTTTTATTCTTCATTTGATCTGATGTAAGTTTAGCATGACTGAATATGACAATTGTTAGGGTCGGTATGACTCAATTTTGTTTATTTTTAATATTTTACACAAGGGCTGTAATTTTAGTTTTGAGGTGGTTTTATGGTTATGATCTTGTTGATTATGTAGGTTATAATTCCTCCTCTCCCTCTGCAAATAATTTATTGAAATAGAGTTTTCTTCCCTGTGTATGGTTACTTTGTCAATCAGCTGAGATAATCGAGGGAGGGAGGGAGGGAGGGAGGGAGGGAGGGAGGGAGGACTTTCGGAATGAATATTTTCATCAGGTTCATTTGATAATTAAAGATAATCAATAAAATTAGTTGATATTATAGTGCCTTTCTGATTAATATTTTAGCTCTCGGCTTCACTAGTGAGTTGCTACTTGGCATGCATGAATATGTTCCTTGCTATCCTGGTATGTTCGGTTCAATTGATTTACAAATTTGGATTTTCTGGACTGGAAACTTGACATCGTGTTTACGTTGTAATGCTTCGTTGTGATTGTTTCAATCTGATTCTGTATTTTTAGGAAATGTGTTCCTTTTTCCAGAACCTTTATGACAGGTAGAGCCAGCACGACACCGACTAGCTGACATGGCATGCTGAGTCTGGCATTCGCCTAATATGAGAGGTGAACTCTGCTCACGTCTGGTTCTTTTCTTAGTTTTAACTTTAATTCTGAGATTCTTTTCTCGTTGATCTGGCAAATAGGCTGTTTAGAAGACTGCCTCCTTTAATGGGATTTTGTGTTACTAGGGATTCTAATGTGGTTTGGGTATAAATTTATAAATGATTATTATTAAATTATAGTAAATACAATTTTTTTAATATTCGCTGATTTATAATTTGTCTGTGATAATTATTTATTTGAATTAACTATTAATTACAATTAGTAGAAAATTAAAAGATGAAATTCTGCATTGGTAATACCTAATCGTACTGATCTCATACAACTTTGAGTAAACAAGTTGAATTTTTATAATAAAATCGAGATGATTTATCCAAATCTATGTATGTAATGAGTGTATTTTCCTTCAAATCCCTCCAAAACATATAAAGTTCAATTAGTTAATTTAAAAGATATGATCCAGGATCATCATAAATAGTATTATTTTCTTTTTTAAAAAATAAAAAATAGTATTATCTTCCTTTTTTATGGGAACTACTTTCAAGGTAAAACTATAGTATATAAATTTAAAATTCTGTACTTAATAGAGAAGTATTCATTTTTCATTGGATTAAACTACTTAATTATGAGCCATTGGATTTAGAAAATATTTAATGACTTCCTATTTATCACTGTGTTATATCCTCGCAGCTCCTAGCACTCGTGTGGCGCCTAGATTTAGCTCATAATCTAAACTAGCCATGCATACTTCGAGGCTTTTAGCATTATATCCGACTGTAAGGCGCATCTTGTCATAAAAATATAAGGGTCTCGCACATCTGTGTAGGGCTAAAGGCCTTTGGGCATCCCAGACAGCATAATTTGCCTATGCCGAAACTTCACCCTTCGAAAAGATACGCACTATAGGCCTGTGACCCTATAGTGTCCATAGAGCTCTTTCCCTATAGAGACATCAACCCCTCTCGATAGAGCATGATGTCTGCATCCTAGCTCACTAAGGCTCGGGTCGTCATCCAAGCCCTGGGGCTGCGGAGAGCATTACGCCGGCTCTCCTCGCTCATATTCTTGGTACACATGCCATTCAACATGCTATTTTAGTCTCCAATAGCCTTGCTTCGTCCATTAAATTGCCATGGTAAGGCACCATGGGTGGAGATGCTGGACTCACACTCTTACATTCTCCCTTACTCAAACGATCGATGACCTCATCGATTGTTATCGATTGTGCCACACCAACTCTGTGCTTCTCCTCCATAATCATCATTGTTGTCCTCTCTCTAATGAAAGGTTCCATGCATTTACTTATTGTGCAACCTCAAGAACAACTACACGCAAAAATTTGTATTGTGTTTTTGCATTACTTCTCTTCTTTATTCTACTCTTCTTCTGGGAACCACATGCTTCCACTCTAGAACTACATGTCATCAATGTCCCACCCTTTTCTTTTATCTCTACCTTAAGGAACATACTTCAACATCCATTCTCTTATCTATTCCATATTATCATTATCTACCCAATCCGCCACCTTTCTTCATAGAGGATTATACTTCATATTATCAATATTCTCCATGTTTATACCATTCCTCCCCCTTTTAGCTGGGTAGAATCTCCATGTGTATTTTCTCCTACTCAAACAATCAACGTCCCTGTTGATTAGGGTAGTGTGCTTGGAGTACTATGTACGTTTTTCCTTTGCATTGATTGTTGTCTGATCTACATTTCTCTTATGATGTGGTTGTCCCTTCATTAACTGCTTTGCTTCTGCGTTGCAGACATTAGCATCCAATCGCCCATTATTGCTTGAGCGGCTATATGCTTTATGTTGCCTCATAGCATTGTTATATGTACCTTGCAAAATTCAACCAACAAAACCCAAAGTAGCCACAAGGTAGAAATATATGCAAGGTAATTATTAAGCCTTTTCTTTATGCACAATCATATCTCATAATATTAACAACAGTAAGTACAAATGAAATGACACATCGGGGTAAGAAGTGATACGACTTACATATATAATTATCTTACCCATTTGCACACAATATAGTACTCATCTTGGTTTTCAGTATGTTGTGCCATCGTTTATTTCTCTATAACTTTGCCATCATTTGAACACGGGTCGATTTGCATTAGATCTGATTTGATGAACTGCAACTTCTTCTCCTCGTTCACTTCTGAATTAGTTGAACTTGCTCCTCGACTTGTAGGTGTCATTCCCTTGTTGGGACAATTGTCACTAGCACCTAGTTTACCGAATTTGCATTTAGGAAGATTTAACGCATAGTCACCTAGTGCTTCTACAGTTGTCATGGCCGATTCATAGTCAATGACCTTGCTGATTTTAGGTTGCTTTTCTATTTGTCAAACCTGCCAAAACAAAGAACCTTAGTGTATATATATACACTTATTGCCTTCATTTTTATATACATATAACAATAGTAACAACAACCACATAGCAATTCATCTTAAACTGTAAGAATAAAAATAACTCCTTTAGGATACACCAAATCCTGCTCAGTTTCTATTTTGATGTATATGTTTTGCTCATCTCTTTTATCACCTCGCTCTCCACAATTCTGTCTCGACTTATGCTTTGGTCACCTCATGCTATATTGGTGCACAAGCTATATCTATAAAATCGATTTTATTTCCATGGCTATTAATGGGGGGGGGGGGGGGGGGGGGGGGGGGGCGGGGGGGGGGGGGGGGGGGGGGGGGGGGGGGGGGGGGGGGGGGGGGGGGGGGTGGGGGGGGTGGTGTTGGGGGGGCCCCCCCCCCCCCC
>CANUEX010050851.1:0-23649 GCA_948099535.1 Jatropha multifida
TCATAATATGGGCTTACTATTCCGATAGTCAAATGATAATAGGGATGAGTTGTGATAGTTTAGGCTTACTACGGGCCTCGGGTGCCTTAAGCTTACCTAGATCCTAGTGCCGGTCCGGCCCACGGTTTTGGGTCGTGACAAGCATGAATCATATGCATAAAATTTTTTTGAATATTTTCTAAAATCTTGTGTGTGTAAAAATAGTTAAATTAGATGAATTAAAATTTTAATCATGAATTGGAAAATAAGAATTATTATAATAAAAAGTATAGTTAAATATATATTGAAAATTTAACCACTAAATACGAAATTATTTTGTTTGCAGGTGGAGTGGTAAAATAATGAATAAATAGTAAAAAAAGCAAATAAAAAATTAAACCCATGATCTAAATTATAGTAGTTGATCACATTAATTATTTACACAAATACAATTTGCCACTAGGCTGCCCTCATTTAAGTTTATTTTATAGTTTATTAAGTCATATTTAACAATTAAATTAAATTACATTCAAATTGAAATTTAATGAAATAACAATTAAATAAATCGCGCTTGGTCACACTTAAAGCAAATTAAATTTAAATAATACAATTCAAATTAAATTAAACTGAGTAACTATTAATTATATCGCACTTGAGAGTTTAACTCAAATGACATATAAGCACACATTTTGGCATAAGTATAAGTAAAATCTCATATCAATTATTGTACAAATCATTTGTAGACTTATTATGAGAAGTCTATAGAACATTCTCTACATATAAATTTTAATGCATATAGATAAAGATAAAAACTTGAATGGTTAATTTACACTTTATTAAATCATATCTAATTATAAAATAAATTTAAAATATCTAAACTAAAATTAAATAAAATAAAAAATTTAATTTTTCTATAAATTATATTTATTCAAATATTTGTTTATAGTTTAATTAATTTCAAAAACAGTTTAATATGCATAGTTTAGTTTTAATTAATACAAAGGTATATTAGAAAAAAAAATAAAGTAAAAAATCAATAGACTTAACTATATTAAATAATTTGTTTTTAACGTGTACAAGTTATACCAGACAAAAATTATTAGAGACTAGGAGTATCTCATAGAATTTCATTTTGTTTTTCCCTTCAAGGAATAAAAATTAAACAGTTTCCCGTGAACCCTACCTTACGCTAGTTTTTTACCTACCGGGAACGGCAATCCTTCTCTTGCCCCAACAAACTGTACAAAGAATATCCCAAAACGAACACGTTTTGTACAAGTCGTTTATATATACATCGTCGACCTTACAAATTCCCGCGTTTATCTAACTTTTCATTTCCTCTAATTGAATGGAATCCGTAGGCTCCAGCTCCTCTACTTCCGATCACCGTCTCCACTTTCATGTCAGGCCAACCCAACCACTAGCAGATCGAATATTCCGAGCCCTCCGCCACCAATTACGGCTGCTCCACCGATCCGAATCCAACTTCTTTATCTTAGGCGCTACCGGAAACGTCTACACCGTCACCTTAGCCAATACACCTTCATGCACTTGTCCTGACCGTACAACTCCATGCAAGCACATCTTCTTCGTTCTTATTCGCGTATTAGGCGTCTCGGTCAACGACACATGTCTTCGCAGGAGAACTCTCCGGCCATGCAGACTCAATCGTTTACTAAGCGCACCGACATCACCAGACTCGCTAGCGAGCTTAACCGTTCGGCAGTGGTTCCATCAACTATTCTTCGAGGCAAGAACGCAAAACGGTGCGTCTAGAGGCGACGAGAAATTGGAGATTGAGGAAGGAACAACGTGTCCAATTTGCCTTGATGAAATGGAGAAGGAAGAGAGAATGGTGGCGTGCGGGACTTGTAAGAATATTGTGCACGAAATGTGTTTGATGAAATGGAGGAGAAGTAGAGGAAGGAGAGGGGCTATTTGTGTAATTTGCAGGGCAAGGTGGAGAGATCGGAATAATGATGAGGATAGGTATCTGAATTTGGCTGCTTACGGTGGTGAGGATGATATTGCCGCCAAGAGTCCTGCGGGTCTTTGTGCTGATTAATATATATATATATATTTGGTCACGTGCTGGTTAATTTAATTTAAATTAATTGTATTTTATCAGGAATATAATTAAGTTGATTAGTAATAGCATTTGTATTTATAAGCAGACGTACAGACTAACATGAAGTAAATTCATTGTAAATATATATATATATATATATATATATATAAGTAGATTGCTAGATTTCAACTATTGGCTCAATTAGTATGAATTAGTGATTTTCGTCTCTTTATTTTTAACCATAATTCAATTTCTAAAATCATACCATGAAAAAAAAGTATAATATTTAAATGGATGTTTAGCTTTAACTAAATATAGAGTACGTCTCAAATGCAAAATGGAATGTCGTTCACAATACTAGAATTAGGAAAAAGTTAGTCATGTACCCACATGATACTTGGATAGCATTGTTTTTCTATTTTTTAATTAAATTGAATATAATTTTTAAATAAATTATTGCAATTTATATTATATTTGTGTTGCTTTAATTTAATATTTACTTATATATATATTTTTTTTAAATAATGAAAGGTAAAATTATAAGTCCTTTTTGAGAGTGTCGAGTAATGAACTAAAATATTAATTAGCACCATTAATTATTTTAAGTAAAGTATTGTCATTCAACCCATAAATTAATTAATTATTTTTTTTCTCTTTGAAATTCTCATGTATTCAAATTAAATAAGTTATAATAATATTAAATTTTATTGAATTCAAATTAATATTTTAATTTTATTTGTTAATATAACTATTATTTAATTAATTTTTATTAACTATGACTCTATTATAACTCCACTACTTTTATTTATAGAAAAAACTATTTAATATTTATTAAATGTAAAAAATATAAATTATAGTAAAATTCTGCATTAAATTTAATAGCTTATAACTCCATTATTTAATAAAAAAATTAGTTTTTATTAAATATAAAAAAATTATTAATTATAATAAAAAAATAAAATGTCACGTAATCATTTATACTTTAAAAATTATTGAATTTATATAAATAGATAGACATTATAAAATGGTTTTTTTCTTAAAAAAATATGAAGAGGATTTAACCTTAATTAAGAGAAGTCAATTTAATATATATATATAATTATTTAAAGTAAAATTGTAAAATAAAGGTTTTTAATTGAAAATTTTTTCAATGTGCATCCGCTACTCAGCATAAACAATGTAAACGATGATAAAATAGAATAAAAATAGAAATAGGGTTTAGGATTATATGGTTAGTATACATTAGCACACACTATTAAACATAAATTATAATTATATTCCTTTAATTATTTGATTATAGTAATAAAGAAAGGAATGAGATGGAAAATCATCAATAACGGACCAAAATATTTAAATGAAAAGGCATATTTAAAATTTTGCCAAAAAAAAAAATGAAATTTGGGCATATATTTTAGTTTTTGGAAAATAAATATTTCTTATTATTCCTATCCTTTCCGACTTGTCGTTTCCTTCTTATTTATGTTCTCCCTAACTATTTACTTATGCTACGAAACAATTGAAAAATTTACTTCCATTCCATGCAATGGACGAACATAGTTTGGTGTATGAACCGTGCTAAAATATATATATAAAAAAAAAAACAAAATAACACTCTTTTCATCTTAATTTTAAGTATCACATCCCAAATGGAAAAAAAAAAGTTAATAAAGAATTTTAATTTTAGAAAAATAATTATAACTTATCAAATTTGTAAACAATTAATATTTATTTAATAGAGATATCAAGAGATATAGGAGCAAAGTTGTTTTATGAAATGGCAAGAAGTTCATTTTTTTTAAATTGTGATATTTATAGTGGGACGAAGAAGTATTAACATTATAATTTGATTAACGATTTGGATGAATGAATAGATAAATTATTAATCTATAGCATGGGATGATAATCATTAAATTACACTAATTAAATAAGTCCTTGTTCTTTAATTCACATCCTTGACTATATAGTAAAAGATATAAAATAAGATTGATTTATTTTTTTAAAAAATATTTTCAAGTGACTTATTTTCCGTTGTTTAATTGCAATATTGAAAATTAGTTAAAAGTATTAAAATTTTTAACTCATAAGATCATAAAAATAATAATTTCATGTTTTAAAAATATTATCTTTAAATATGAGAATAATGTAAAAAATAATAAAATATAAAAATCGACGGTGACAATTGCGGTAGTAAATGTTGAGTAATAACAACGAATAAATTAAAAAAATAAATTTATAAAATTATAATAAATTTATCAAAACTCAAACGCTCTTCAAAATGAAAAGTTTTTTTTTAAATTACTTAATTTTTTCTTAGCTAAAAAAATATTTTCAATTGACTTCTTATCTTTTTCAATGCTATCAAACAACGGACTTACAAATTATTTTACGGAAATAATAGGAATCCTTATATAAGATTTATTGGTATAAGGAGATAAGATTAGAAGGAGGGGTTGTTGTTATCAAATTGAAAACAAATAATTAAGAAGTAATCAACTCTAGTTTGTGCTCAGTGTGTACCAAATCTCTGCACGGAACTTAAATTTTATGCGTTGGCGATCAGACAAACTTTAGCGTCCTTTCATCTTACCAGAAATAAGTATAAGTCAACTAGCTGAAGGGACAAGACAAAAAACCCAGCATGGGTTAATTTTTTTTTTTTATTTGTTAAGAGGTTTTATTTAATCCAGATAATATTATGTGAGCTATATAATATGAATAATTATTTCGTAAACTCATTAAATTGAAAATTTTTATTTATATTTATAACTCAAATCTCAAAATTTTCACTTTTAAAATAAATAAAAAAGCTCAATAAATTATCAAATCAGATATATATGCTTATAAGATTCATTTTCAAATAGCATTATTATAAAATTAATTAATTTTCAGGTTTTTATAAATTAACCAGAGGTTATGCTTGCTTATAAATATTTAAAATAACTATTTTTTTTTTAGAAAAGCTATTTTGTTTTATTTTAATATAATTAATAAAATATTTAAATATTGTAAATACAATTAACCAAAATTAGTTCAAAAGCGTTAATGTTTTCTTAAAAAAGAAAGCGTTGGCTTATAATTATAAATTAAAGAAATCAATCATTTGCCATAACTTATCCTTGCCATTGTAATTATAAGTTTCGTAATTTATTTTCCATTTACCCACATAATTTATGTAGAAAAATATAAATAAAATAATCTAACTAAAATTTATAGAGTTACGATCCTCTCCTATTATTAACCTCCAAATTTCATTTTTGCCACCAAAGCAGTGTCGTTTAAATGCTGAAGCTCCCGTTGGGCAAAGTCCTACCCCCGGGGGAATGCTGAACACTTCCCTCTTGCAGCAATCATTGATAATTGAGAACTGTGCAAAGCTGATAACTTCGCATAATCCTCCTTTCGCTTGCCGGATAAAATAATGGAGGATAGCGGAACTCTTCGCATTTCTAGCAACTTGTCTCGCAAAGTCGTCTCCGTGGCCGCCGGCGAATCTCACACTCTCTCCCTTACAGGTAATGTATGCATTTACAGCGATTTATATTAAAATTTGGTTAAACGACAGTACTTGGTCTCGGATTGCAGGAGATGGGTGCGTGTATTCTTGGGGTAGAGGAATGTTTGGGAGACTTGGGAACGGTTCGGAAGCGGATGAGCTTTGCCCAGTTCGAGTCAAGTTTGATACTTGCAATGAATCTGAAGAGAACAGGCTCAAGTTTGTGGGCATTGCTGCTGGTGCTTATCACAGTATGGCTCTTGCAGGTTTGTTTAGTCACCCTCTATTCAATTAATTCCCAGACTTGTGATTTTCTCCTTTTTGTTTACTGGGTTTTGAAACAAAACTGTAATCTAATGGATGCTTATAAAGTTTCTATCGAGGTCGTTTGTTCTAATTAAACGTGGATCAGTTCAAGTTTGGCAATTCATAAGAGTTATTTTGTTGATGAATCAGATAAAATTTTGTCAATAATTGAGGAGAGTTTATAGATTTTCTACAATTAATAATTCTTGCTGTATCTCTTGTGGTTTTAGTCTGTTGTTTGTGGATTTTGATGAATTCTGGTAAGACCAAGGCAAGGGTTACTGTCTGCTTCACTGTAATAGCTTTGATTCCGTTTTTGAATATTTTCTTACCTTATTGCTATACTAACTTTTGTTTATTTCCATGTAAGATTATATAACTTTTAGATGTTAATGAACATTAAATACAATCTGGAGCTACACTTTGAACAATAAATAGTCATACGATTAGGGTTGGTTGGAGTGAGTTTTGGCTGATATGATATTTCTTTTATTTCTATGTAATTCCAGATGACGGATCAGTTTGGTGCTGGGGTTACAACATCTGTATCCTTAGTTGTGAGTCTATTTATGTCAAAGGTCCTGGATATGTAACTGCCCAAGACATCATCTTACCACCTTTTGTGGAAATTATTGGTAATCAAAACCCAAAGATCTATGAACTAGCCCATGTTTGACTAGCCAAGCAGACAACAACCCTGGGATTATTTTTTAGTTTTAAGTGCATCCAAACCATATCGGAGTTTTGTCATTTCTGTGCCTGAATTGTTCTTGTGCTCTCTGTGACTCTGCCACCTTAACCTTTGTATGGATGGCCAACTTGGTGTGAATGGAGAGAATGCTGTAGTGCCACAGATGATGGAGCAGTTTCTTGACTTGAGCACTTCACATTCTCCAACGAATGAGTCAGAAACAAAGGGAAAAGCACCATTGAAGGTGCGAAGTGATTTTATCACTATTTTGTCTCTTTAGTCATTAACAGCTTTATTTGGTAATTCTTTTTCTTTATGTACTGCAGATTTGTTCCGTTAAAGCTGGAGGAATGATGTCCTTAGCAATTGATAATCTTGGGGCTCTATGGATGTGGGGCAATTGCCCACAGGAAAGCGGCAGTGAGGGTGGTTTCTCTCTAGTGAGCAGTTTCACTCCAATTCCTGTCTGGGATTTCTATGGTCACACTGTTGTAAATGTGGCATGTGGAAGCGAACATGTTGTAGCCTTGGTGAGTGCTGGGGAAACATACAAAGGAGATGATCTAGTTTGTTACTCCTGGGGAAACAATAGCCATGGCCAGCTGGGTTTGGGACATACAGAGAGCAGACTCCGTCCTGAAATTGTTGAAACATTTAATCCGGACTCTCCTTGGTTTGTTTATGAGGTAGCATGTGGTGCATTTCATACTGCTTTGCTTACTTGTAAAAAGAGACCAAATGACAAATTAGAAAGTACATGCTGGACGTTTGGCCTGGGCGATAACGGCCAGCTTGGGCACGGAACCACCCAAAGTGCATTGAAACCTGAAGCTGTAAAAGAATTGCCACAGAATATGTACCTGATCTCTATTGACTGTGGTTTATTTCATACCAGTGTCGTTTCATCAGCTGGAGCTGTGTGGTCATGGGGAATGGAAAAAGGCCTTGGCCTCTGCCCAGATGCTAGATTTACCGGAACAGATGCAGGGGATGCTCTTTATCCCCTGCAAATAACTGGTCAGCAAGGGCCTAAATATCACGATCCAATTCAAGTGGCTTGTGGGGCTGCCCACACTGTTCTTGTTGCAAATGATGGATATAAGCTTTGGTCTTGGGGCAGGGGAAGAAGTGGGGTCCTTGGAAATGGGAGGGAAGTAGATTTTTTTGCTCCAGGTGTTGTGCTGTGGCCTCCACTAACAGAGGATTTCAAGGACCTGGACCAAGAAGCAAACAATGTTAATAAAGAGGAGAATCTTGAAAATAAGGGATCTGAAGAAGTTTCAGAAGTGGAAAAAAAGTTGTCTTTGGCAATGGAGGAGATGAAGCTCCTCAAATTGAAACTTTCTTTAATGGAGCAATATGCTGGCATACTTCACAGTTCAATTTTTGGTAAACCTTTCACAGAGGAAGATATTCCTGTCTCGTTACAGGATTCAGGTAGTTTTGATATTGCCAAACAATGGGACGACATGTTAGAATCAGCTGATCGCAGTAAGCTTATTAGATTGGAAATGTTCTATCGAAACATGCTTGCAGGTGTCAAAGATAAGCAAATGAAAAAACGGATCCAGGAGATAATAAAGGAATATCTCCCTCCTTCAACTCCTGGAAAATAATGCAGGAAATTTGGGATGCACATTTGTTTATAATTGATGACCAAACATACAATTGAAGTGGTCACCTGCACCGTATCGAAACTGTGTCAAATGAAGCTTGCTGTTGTACTATCACTCCAAATTGTAGGATTTTCTGTACTACATGTTTTGTGACAAAGTACAATATACCCACAGAGAATAATGTATCATAATAAAGGAATGAGCAGCTTATTATGAGCTGCTTTGTGAAAAGCCCTAGTTGATTTCTTAAGGAGAAGATGCTCATATTTATTCTGTGATGAAGAATAACTGCAAAAGTTATATGTAAATTGTTTGTTTTATCCTTCATTTTTGGAGCAATCCTATTGGAGAAGAAACCATTGGCACTCTGTTGAACTCTATTCCGTGATATCGTATTCTGAAGTAAAAGTGATTACAGTCGATTCCATAGCGTAAACTACACAACGGTGTCGCGTTTTGCTTTTCTCTCTCTCTCTCTTTTTTTTAACTGTAGTTCCAATTATTTTTAATTCACATTTTGTGAGACACGTGGCCAACTGCTTCAGTTCAGCACTGCAAAGTGTAAATTAAACGTTTCTAAGCGGGACAAGTTAAACGGTGCGTTTTTATTCATAGACTATGAACAGTTAAACGCAGCTACGCAATATAGCATTCAGCCTCACTCTATAGTATGCACTATCAATACTGCTGTTGATCTCCAGTTCTCCAATTTGCTTCACAAACCCTTCTAAAACCCTAACACTTAAACACCTTCCAAAATGCCCGGCGTCGCCTCCGGCTCTGGTGATGGTAGCGCTTCAGATTCAATCAGTGGTGCGTTAGTCTCCTTTCTTACGGACTCTCAGGTTGCCGTAGTTTACCCGCTCCGCCACGGCCTCAAGCCCCCAATCTCCCGTGTATCTATCTCTTGGGCTCGAGGCAACACATTAAGAGTCTCAGTTTTCAGTCAACCTTCCGCTGAATCCAATTCCGACGAGGTTGGGGGGAAAGTAGTGGAAGTGAGCTTAGGCGGTAATGGAGATGGAGAGCTAAACGACGTGCAGTGGCGAAGGATCTCTTATGGCTCTGTTGCTCCTTTTGCACTTCTTCATAGTCGTAGAAGTTCTGTTTCGAGCTTGTCAAACATGCAATTAAGTCCGTCTCCCTATCATCTTGAGTGGTAATTGATTTATAATCTCATTTTTTAAATAAAAAAACATTTTCAGTTAATTAATCTCTTATATAATAATTAAAAATGTGATCTATTAGGTGGGAGTACGTAATGGAATATAGCAAGGACATAGGTTCACTTCTTGCTAATCCAAAGTCACTCGTTAGTCCAGTTATTGAAGACTCAAAGGAAGTTTTGAAGGTTAAAGCTTTGATTCAGCTGTGTTACTGAAGTTAGCATAGTTCTTTTTGGTTTTAGATCTGTTCTTTTGTAATTATATAAATTATTTTGTGTAGAAAGGTGAGGAACCAACTTGTTTAAAGGCAGCTTGGGATCTGATGGAGATGTTCTATGCAGACAAGTTGTCCCAAGCATGGCTTCTGGAGCGTCTTGTTGATTGGTTGGCTGTAATGATAATATTCTTATCCTTTTATCTGCTCGATTTTTTGGCATTATATTTGCAGAAATCCCTTTTTTGATTTTGTGGTTATTATGGTTTTTTCTCATGGCAGGATTACGATAGCCTCCTATCAAGTACACAGGCTACCGTACATTTGAAACTTTTGCAGTTTCAGGAACGACTTGTCACCTTACAGGTTTGACTATGTTCTACGTTCTCCTATCCTTGTTTCTCTCTACTTTCTTGTATAGAAATGGGGAAAACAAAATAGGGACTTAACTACTTTCGTGCTTGGTGGAGGGACACGTTCTCCAAGTGCTTACAATGGAAGTTTCTATTACAACAGTTGGAATCCTGTTTTAGTTATGCCTTGTATTTGATTAATTGGGTTGCAATACTTTTGCTAATAGTAAGGTGATCTATATGATATTTCTAATTTATAATTTTTTCGGACTGTATTGTATGACATTTTTCTTTATCCTGATTGTTTTGAAAAATATATCATTCACAAACTCATAGTTTGTTGCTTTCTGGTAACGTTGGTTCTTTTGGTCTTTTAAAGTTTCAGTTCTGATGAAATTTGGTCAGATTGATAAAATATCAACTGCTGCTTTTTTAGCAAATTACTATGTACTGGGGTTGAGAGAGTTTTATTCGTGAAGTAATGACAATTTTGTTCATTAATTTTTTAGGTAATTAAATTACAGTTCTTTTTCATAAATACTGTTTAATTCTTTGCGATTGTGGGATGTTTTATTGTTTTATGAAGGTGGTTGAGGATGATTCTAGATATTGGGAGGTAATATCGTCGGCACTTGCAGTTGGTTGGCTAGATATTGCAGTAAGTAGTCTTTGCAGTCTCTGCTGTAAATAGGTGGTGCTACATTACATTTGCAATGATAAAAAGATGAAAAACACTTCTTTTGGAATGTGCAAATGAAACGCACTCTATAAATTTTCACTTGCAGGTGAAGATGTTGCGGTTGCATGGATCTTATCGACTGGATCAGCTCAGCAACAGAGAGGTTGGTAAGAATTTAATAAGAAATGATTGGCATTTGACAGAAAGCTATCTCCCTGACAGCCTTTTGTTTTTTGGCATTTGCTATTGAGTTGCAATACCCATGCAATTGGTATCATGTGTTGGGTTCTGAGGACATCCTCTTCTATTGTTTAAGCTTCTATCCCTCAATATTTTGCAGCCAGCCAAAGTGAGATGCGTGACTTTAGTTTCCAATTTGTGTTTCATATTAGTGTACTTTGATTGTCTGTGCATATATCTAATTAATTTATGTGGTCATGTTTACTGGACGTCTTTGTAAGCTTCTTCTCAGTGTTGGATCTTACAGCATCTTCTTTTTGCATGTCATTGAGCAGACAGAGAATGGTCTTGTAGAGGCTGTTGCCGTTCTTATTTCAAAGATGCCACGCATGCGTTTGGAATTAGGAGCTGGCAAATTGGGTGAATGCTTTAAAGCGAAGCCTGATTTTATGAAGGTACTTTTGATTATTTTGCATAAAAAAGTAATCCATATAAATCCTTTAATCATTTTCTTCTTCTTTTCCTTGAGTTCTTGCTTTATTAATTGTGTCATATTTTTCAATTGCCTAGGCATGGGAGAGGTGGCGAGCACAAGTAACTAAGCTGGAGTCCAGTTCATTCTGGATTCAGTGTGATCACCATCAGACTCGAGAGGGCTTGAAAAACATGCTGCAGATAATGCTGGGAAATACTACTATTCTCTCAACTGCAACATGTAATTGGATGGAGCTGTTTATATCTCACGTTCTATACATAAGGCCATTCACTGTAGTAAGTGCTGACTAGTCTTCTTGTTGAATTTTCATGTTTAATAGATCATAAATTTTTGCTTTATTGGGTTCTCAGTTTCTTAATTCTACATTATTAATAATTTCTATGAATTAGTGTAGCTGAATGCTACGTTAATCCATTTTCTGTGTTCAGGGCTTAGAAAGCATGTACAGCCTAGCTCAAAAATGCATTCAGTTAAAGCCAATGTCCAGTCCACATAAATTGATGCAGCTTGTAATTGGAATTCTTGGGGAAAATACAGAGGTGAGTTTTTTGGTTCAGACTGCTAGTGCAAATTCTCTATCATTTTACAATCATTTTCTTTTCTTCAATAAAACTCACTAGGGTTTTTCAAGAACTGCAGGCTGTATTAGCAGAATGCTTAAGAGGGTTTGGAGCTTGGTGAGCTGCTTGCTTATCCTATTTTCCAATCTTATTTTTACCTTGACTCATGGAATGCATGAATTTGGATTCTTTTTTTTTATTTTATTTTTTATAAAGAAAGTTCCTACAACTGCAGGAAGTATAAAATTAAGAGATTATTAGGCTAAGTGAAGCTTATAATGCTGCTGCTTCCATTATGGAGTATAAATTTGTGACTTGTTGACAGGATGGTAGCTCATGCCATAGAAGTTTTGACTGCTGGGAGCAATCAAGCAGAAATTCTTTTACATGAGGAGCGTGATAACTTGGGTGGAATTAGTGTAGAGGAGCTCCATCGACTTGTTTATGCTCAAGTGCTATCTTCTCATATTTTAACTTGGCAAGTAAGTCCAAACTCATTTTGGATATTTTAATCACAGTCATTATGTTCTTACTTTTGGCATTTTAACCTTTACTAAATTTTTGTGGAGAATGATTTATTCCTTTTTCTTTTTCTCGAAATTTTTTTTCCCTTTGGACTTCAATGGGTTCTTTTATGTTCACAGATTGCTCCAATTTATTTGATATCGTGCATGAAGCAGGGAATGGGATTATTAGAGATTTTATTTTACAGGCAGCCTGTTCAACATAATCAATTACTGGTGAAGGTAATCAATTCATTATCAATTTTATCCTTCATTCATGTTGCCATTGGGCCCTTTTTAATTTGATCATGTTGAGTTGCTATCCAAATCTTGAGATTGAACTTTTTCTTTTAAAAAATTGCAGAATTTGGAGATTTGCCGTCTATATGACCTTGACAGTCTCAGCTCAAAAATTATGAAGGTACATCTGGTCTTTGAAGGCTTCATGTGATTTATTGATTTACAAACACAGTAACACCTAAAAAAATCACGGAGTTACTTATCTCTTGTGGTTTAAACTTGGCCTGAAACTTGTATTCATCACATGCAAGAGTCTTAACAAAGTCAAATTCTTCTTAGAAGCATATAGTATTTATGT
Source organism: Jatropha multifida (assembly GCA_948099535.1). Classification (NCBI taxonomy): domain Eukaryota; kingdom Viridiplantae; phylum Streptophyta; class Magnoliopsida; order Malpighiales; family Euphorbiaceae; genus Jatropha; species Jatropha multifida. The sequence continues at coordinate 12,903 of CANUEX010050851.1, forward strand.
TTGCAATTTGGTATTTATGTTTAGATTGCAGGAATATACCATTGGAAACATGGTAGGAAAGGTTCTGGAGTTTTTTGGCTTCAGCAAGCTCGGGATGAAGTTTGCCTTAACAGAATTGCTCAGCAGCTGTTTGATTCTGTTGGGAAGTCAATCTCCGATGAACATTTCAAGGTTTTTTTTTTAATTTTATTTCAGTTTATTCAATTAAGCAGTCATTGTGGTTCTATTCGAAGTTTCTTCAAATGCCCTTTCTTAATTATTTTGAAAGGACAATAACCTTTAAATTGATTTCATTTCTTTGCTGCACAGCAATGGGAAGGTTTAATTGAATTGCTGGGTTCAGAATCTAAGAATGCCGGGGGTCTCGAGTTCCTTCACAAGTAAGGATTTTTCCTATTGAGCAGCAGTTATTATCATCTGTTTTATTTTCCCATCTTCATTTGTCTTTATCTTTCCTTGACACTAACCTTAGTTGCACCACAGGTATAGGGATTTTAAGAGATCCCTTAAGCAGGTTTCTGATGGAAAAACTACAGGTGCTGCTCAGCAAGCTGTGGAATCATTGATGTCGGTATGTGCCATGGTTAGGCTTTTGGCTGTAGTACCATTCTTATCAAGTAATCTATGATTCCTGAGATCCTAGAGCTCGTCATGATGATGCACCTCCTTGTTTAAATGTGCACTTTTTGCTCAGGCCCTCTAAGACACAAGTTTCTTTTCATATACAGGCAGCCTTAGGCTTGCAAGGACAATCTTTATATTATTTACATTCATTTCTATTCTAGATGCTGATTAATCTCTCCTTTGTGAATCTTCAGCTTATGAAGAACCCTTCTACGCCTCAACGTTTCTGGCTGCCTCTTCTCCACGATTCGGTGACCTGTTCTTTAATCTCAGATATATATATATATATATATATATATATATGCACTATAACAACTTATTGGCTATAGGCCAGGGTTTTTTCCGTATAATAAGTGGACCAAATTTCTGCTTGGGCTTTTGCCTGGGTGTATGCAGACTGTATTCTCCTATATTTCTCATCCCCTTTTGTTTTGAGTTCTGAAAATGGGAGGTTGTTATTATTGCAAACAAAAGTTTTTCTGGATTGCACAGTGCCTATAAATGCTCTTTAGTTTAGTAGCTATGCATAATTGCATATTTACCTTTGATATTGTTTTCCTGCAGTTGAAACTGCTTAACTGGCAGGAGCGACCTTTGCTAAATGTCTCTCAAACAAACCTTCTGTTGAATAAATTGCAAGAGTTATCGATGGCAAGACTGCGCCCAGACTTTGTTGAAGCTGAGTTGCCCCCCCAGGCCTTGGGCTCTGTTAGACTAGCTCTTGCTACAAATCTTGGACGTGCCATCCTAGAAGAATCGTGATGCTCTGGCTTTTGGCATTGTTTGATGCCATTAATATTCAAATGCTATGGCAGCCATAATCATTTCTCTTCTATCCCTGGTCAGCAAGCATTGGCAGCCATAATCACACTCATATCAAAGAAATGGTTAGCCAATGCATTCCTGGAGGACTGCATCATTGTATAAGAATTTCACACAACTGATTGTTCATGGAACGGATATGTTGCGGTTGTTGGGTTTATTGTTGTAAAAATTACAGTAATTATTCAACTTGAAGACTTAAACATCTCGGAAGGTGGTAGAAGTAGCAAGATGCCTGTTCAAGGATTTACAGACGTGATCTGCAGCTGGAGTTTGATACATCTATTACCTCTGTTCAGTGCTGTGCAAAATTTGGTTCATGTTATTGTTGGAACTGAGTTGTATATTCTAGTGGTTGAAGAATTACTAAACGATATTCTTTTTAAATTTTGTTATTTTATTCCTTAAGTCTCTACTTGAGGATTCATTTCTAGGGATTAACTACTTGAAGCTACTAGCATTGGTATACTTATCTACGTTAAATTAGTTTTATAAATATATACCCAAATTACCCCATGTAACACTGGGTTGACATTGAATTGTTTTCCACTGTATAGCTGTATCTAATGGGGGGGTATAATATATACATCATTCTCTATAATGGCAACAAGATGATAATATTCACTACATATAATCTGATTATGTATAACCATTATTCACTATATGTCAAAACTATTCATTATTCATTGTTCACTATATGTAATCTATTCATATATTACCGTTATATCAGGTATATGGGATACATTACCAATATCCAAAATATCATGACTATGGTGAATTGTCTATTCCAGTGAGGATCCTGACATCCTGAAAATTTTATTGCACAAAAAATGGGAAAAAGAGCCATGCCAATGGTGAGCAATAGATGTCTTGCTTAGACGAAAGTTACAGCAGAGCTAAAGTTTAGAAATCATGCTGTTCCAACAAACATTGACATCTCAAAAGTAGGAAAAGATGTTATCAGTTGCAATAAACATAAGCCAGCCTTATGATACAGGTAAAATATATATATATATATATCAGCACTATAATAGACCCAAATGTCACTATAGTAGGCCTGCACTGTTTAAGATATACAAGGAATACATCCCCGATATTTAGGAATTTGTCAAAGAAAAAAGGAATAGGGAACAAATGACCTCAGAAGGTAGAAATGCGGTAGGAATAGACACAAAAAGGGGGAAAAAAAGAAACGGGGTAAAGCAAAGCAGCAATGAAGAATTTGAAGAACTCTGTAATTGAATAAATAATATTGGATCTCCACCAACCTTTAATTAAAGCTCTGGGAAGTTGCCTGACCTCTTAGTTTCGTCCGCTCAAAGTTCCGATTTGTTCAAAGGCAAATGGACTTGGCCAGGACATGGCTAATGTACTATACAAATTCACTGATAGTTCTCAAGGCACCCACCAGCTCACCCAAGCATGACATGGAGTATCCCATCTGGATCATCTTTGCTATAAATTTACTACAGTACAGGTGTGTTTTGCATGTCGTAGTTCCGAGCTTATTCACAGCACCACAAATTTGTTTAGAGCTTTTTGGGCAAATTATAGGTTTTCTTGAGGAACTTTGATGCTGCTTCATCATTCCGGTAACACAACACACGAAGGAGGGTGTTTGGCTCAGTAGGATTCCATTCTCCTGAAGTTGGAGGCAGTGGAAGTCGAGACCTGGCAGAAGAGCCATATGCCTCCAAGGTTACACGTCTGAATCGCTCGATGAGGCTATCTGTGTCAGTTCGATAAAGGGGAAGAACACCTCTGGCTGCAATTGAGAACTTGTCTATCAATTCAGCAGGCAAGCCATCCCCATTCGACCAAAACAGATCTTTAAGGGATTTAAAATCATCCTCTATTATTTCAGAATCTTGACGAGTGAAAGCACGGGAGGGGCCTCCAGCAAGCAAAACAAGCAAGAATCCATCAAAAGAAGCTCTCATTAAATCAGTAACAACTCGAGTTCGAACCCTTTCATGCATGGTATCTGATATGATGATCAAGTTGCGTTCAAGCTCTTGAAGAAAAGGCTCAATTCTAGAAGATGATGGCTCCCCAACGTACAGACCATCCCATAAAACATGACTTAGATCATGAAAAACAATTTTATATGCCAGTGCCTCACTAAGCTGTTGAACTCCTTCTATGCAAGCAGATGGTGTGAGTTCAAACTTCTTTGCCAAGCCATTTGAAAAGTCTTCTGTACGAGCAGACTCAGAGTTCCTTAGATGGGTTATTATTCTCTTCTCCAAAACATCCAACTCTGTTCGGATCCGGTGCAAAGTGTTTATACGCACACATAACTGGGGTATCCCAAAAGAATTATCCCCATTCATTGTTGCAACCTGAGAATTCTTCTTCTGAGGATTTGAAGACTTCTCTTTCTTTTTCCACACACCATGAAACTTTGATTCTGTTGTGCATCTGGTCAATGCTGGCATAGTTGGTACATATGTATTCCGTGATCCTACAATCAAATTGAAAACTGAAGCTATTAGAAACCCAAAACCTGCAAGCTCTAGGCAACTTGCTTCATCTTTGCAAAGATTTACCACAGCCAGACTTCGCCTTGGTTGCATAATATTGAAGACATCTATCCAAGCCAGCCATCAAGTCAGGTAGCAATGCTGGATGCATTGGTATTGGCAACTGAAAATATGCATCCAAAGTTTCATCAATAATTCGCAGAACTTCAACAGCAGATGGAGCAAAGCCTTCTTGATTTGCCTGTGGATTCCAGGCCTACAAATATTACACCAAGTTCGTTACTCGAGAAAAAGCTAACAACAAATCATATGAGAAGTATCCAATAAAAGGAAACATCATTCAGATCCTGGGAAGAAATACAACAGTTACAAAACTAGTGTAAGAATCAATAAATGGACAAACGTCCACTTTATCTATTTTAATTTTGAAACCAAGTTCTCATAAATGTCTCCTCAGAACAACAACCAAATCACCCAATCAAACACAGATTGGTGTCCAAGGCCCTTTTCAGCTCTCGCCATTCATATGCTTAGAAAGTAGTTTTATGGGGCCAGAAATTGCAGCAGCGTAATGGATGTAATTTTACATAGGGTAATTAAGTTATTAGTAAAGTAAACATAATTTCAATGATCCATATCAAGTTGGATAATAATTCCTGGAAAAATAATGGAGTTACTGCATTCAATAGTAAAACCAAAAACAACGAGTGTTCTATCAGAAATAAACAAACCTAAAAACAGACAGCAAGTGCATACCTCTTGTTGCAAATTTCTATCAACCCAGTTCTTCAGTCTATCAAGTCTTGCTTTGATCCATGCTTTTACAAGATTGGCAATTACAGTTTCAGCTTCATAAGGAGGCATTTCACGGATAATTGCCTTTCCACCATCATCACTGTCTACTGAATCTTCTACAGCGATTTGCACAAGATCTTTCTCTAGCTTATCAGCAGCTCTCAGCACTTGTACAGCATCTGGGGTTAATTCCATTATGCCAGATATGAATTGTTTTAACTCATTCCCATAGCAAGCATGCAATGTGGCCACAGCCACACCAGCTGCAAAAGGGTGCCATCTCTTTAGTATTGGACTAAATACTTGCTTCTCATTAACTGCCACATCACCAACATCCTTGGCAAGGATTGCAAGAACAGGAAGTGGATTGGGCTGATTTTTTGATGCTCTCCTGCTTGAGTCTGCTTTCTCCATTAACTATTTACAACAAATCAAAAAACAGTCATAAGCAACTTATAGATAGTAGTAAACATTAAATGCAGCTCCATATCCATTGATTTCATCCCCCACCCCTCTGTGTGTGTGTGTGTATTGTCATGTCCACACATGCATTCATGGAACTTTCAATGGGAAGGAAAGACTCTTATGTTAGGCCAGATATGGAAGCAACATAACAGGGTAATAGGTCAAACTTGAGTAAATAAATCCATCAATCAACTAAAGGCTGAGTTTTAGCTGTTAGGCCTCGCTTGGTTTGAGCTTGAACTGCCATATGAGTTATTCCACTAGTCTGACCTCTTGACAGTTTGGCCTCCCATTAAGGAAAACATAAGTTCTTTGCAGCTTTTGGTTATGAATGAGGAGGTTTAAAATAAAAGGCCGAACTAGGTTGGTCAGCTCTTAAAGGAAATCTCTCTTAAAAATTGGTCGATAATGAGATTTAAGAAAAATTCTGTTACAGTTTAAGAAACATGGGCTGCAAAACGAGGTAAGAAAACCTAAAAATGAAACCACAGTACTCCAAAAAGATATTTCGTTTATTCAGAAATCAAATAATAATTATGTACCAAGCACCTAATATTTTAAACAAATATTGTATTTTGAGTTGCACTCTTATGAATTATGTAACAGAGAGATGTTAGGTGCTTCCAATGCTCTAAAATGCCAAGGTTGCTGAGGTTAATTGACCACAATTCTATCACAAAATAATTTTTATAGGAAAGACTTGCCTGAGCAAAAACAGTGCGCAGTGATGACCTAATGTAGGTATCAATCCTACTTCGAGCTACATCAACTTCACCTTTCCTTTTTCTACGATACTCATTAGATATATCCTCAACCAAAATCTTGGCTGCTGACAGCCCCAGAGAAAGAATGCTTTGCATAGCATCAACACTTTCCCTATCAAATGTGTCATGATACGCAAGGAGTCTTTTCTCTGCCCAACCCAATATTGAACTCAGTGTAGAACTCAAAATCTTAGAGTATTGTGGATCCGTTGTTGTCTTTGCATCTTTTGCAACTTCAAACAGCTGAGCATCAGCAGCATCAAGCAGGTCTGTTTCCACTTGGCCAGTTGCGACAAACCGATGAAATAAAACCCATGTAAAGCAGAGGTTGTGGAGAATTTGATTTATTCCAAGGACAGTCCAAGTTTTCTTTATGGGTTCCATAAGTTCATCAACTTCCTCCACTATAGATGATTCATCATTAACATCAAAGCAGGCTTCTAAAAGCATTTCATAGAGGTGAAGGTTCAATGGAATTCCATCAGCCCAGTGGGATATCTCAGAGAAAGACCCATCAGATCTACTGGCTAGAGACATAACAGCACTACGAAGCACTTGCATTGACTCATTGTTCCTTCCAGTTTCTATAGGTCTATCCAGAGCCCCATTAATAATGTGCCGCAACCGCTGTGGAGTAGGATTAGACTTATCAAGCGGAACATGAGGATGCAGAAGAAGTCCAGCCTCAAGAACTTTCATAGTTCTCCTTTGCCATGCTTCATATTCTTGTTGATCAGTAAAATCTGAAGACTTAAGCTGCTGTAATAGCTCTAGCGGAAGAACGACCATTTCAATTCGCCTTCCAACCTGTGACAAGCATGTTAATAGGAGGTTACAACTATGAAAAAGAAACTATCACAACCCAAAGAGGCAGTAAAACTCACAAAATTCAGGACTAAGACATGATGATTAAAAAGACAGTTACTTTTGTAATGGCAAAACAACGAAGATTACCAGAGTGCAAAATATTTTATTGGGATTGAATACCAAGAGTCCTACATAATCAGTATAAGTCAGACTTTAAAATTCAGAGTGACAAAAGACAGTACGAAGTATGTCCCAAACAATAGATAAAGATGGCCATAATAGGAAAAAATAAATCCACAAAGCAAATGTAACGCAGAAGCCAACAACTATGCAAAGACAAACGTAATATCCTATCGCGTTACATTACATTCAAAGGAAAAGATTCTTGAACAGTTCAGCTTCCAGTAAATTCAAAATTTCCAAAATTCTTTCGTACAAATTAGAAAGTTAGAAACAAATGGAGGCAATCCAAGGATTTTTCTTTTGAGATAAAAGATTCAAGAAAAAAACTTCAACAAAAGAAAGATTAGAAAACTGCATTATTCTTTCTAAGGAATTCTCCGCATAAATTAGAATATTGTTTTCTCCAACGCAAAGTGACAGAATCATGATCCACACTTATCAGCCACGGAACCACATTAATCAGATCAACCGTAGTTAGTAAAATCAACAAATTATTATTATAACAGTACTAGATCAATCAATATTCAAATGAAACCAAAACATTTCCCCCAATTGAGCTAAATAGGCATATGCATAGGGAACGAAATAAAAATTCAAAATTGAGCTAACCTGACCAGCAGCGACCCTCACTAGAGCTCTCCTAATTCTTGAATCTACAGTTTCCGGCACCCGCATTTGCGTTCTCATCAACTCTCCAACAGTCAATGGCTTCCTGGACTTGCCCTGGCCCGAGCCCGGACCTGACCCAGGACTCTTCTTAGAACCCGAGCCTGGAGATTTCAAGCCGAAAGCTTTCTTCATTTTACTAGCCGCAGCAGAAGTGAGCGAGCGCTGTAAGGCGGGGGAGTTAGGCGAGTGATGGTGATTCGGAGAATCGGCGTTGGGTGAATTGGAGATGTAGGTGAGAGGCTTGCCAGCGGATGTACGGGATACCGCCACGAAGATCTCGTAAGCGGTGGCCCGAAGGTCGGAATCGGTGAGCTGGGGAGCGAGTTGGCCGAATGGAGACTCGATATCGGTGGCAGTAAGTTTAGAAGGCATTGTGGGTGGTGGAGGTTGCAACGGCGGTGGAGTTGACTCTCTCTTAGAATGGCCTAATGAGAGGTCTCTGAACAGAGAAGCCATTAGGTGTGTGTGTGCGTGAGAGAGAGAGAGAGTAAAGAGGATGGACTATAGAGACAGGGGATTTTTTAAAAAATTTATTTTTATTTTTCCGTTTCTTATTCTTGAGTAAGAAAATGGTGTAGTGCACATAGTGATATTGTATACAGTTACAGTGCTCGTCTTTCTTCTTGGGAAATGCTTTACAAACTTTTCTTGGGAGTAATTCTTTTTTTTCCTTTATTTCGTTCACTAAGACCATTTTTTTACACAAATTTTCATGTTAAGACAGCGAATAATATTTTTTTCTCCATACATATATATATATATATTTTGCTCAATTTAATTTAATTTAAAATTAAAATCTCAAACCTAAACTTTAGGACAAAATATTTAAATTTAAGGCAAATTACATGTCACGTAAAATGTTATAACTAATTACTTTTTGGTCCTTCATGCAATTCTAATTTTTATCAAGAAAGCTCATTCATCAAATTATTAAAATTGAATTTTATATTTTTTAATTAAAATATGGAAACACATATGTAAATAATAAAAATGAACAGCGAAAATTTAAAAAGAAAAGGAGAAACTGAAGTTATTACGTGTATTTGAAGTTAGATAATAAAATAATAATGTGGGTAAATAGTTATATTAAGCTAATTAAAATAGAGTAATGCGGTGGTGTTGACACATGCAAAGTAAAAGCAAGCGCATGAGTGATGAGATGGCACCGAACAAAAACTCATCTAATGGAAATTATTGTTTTGTGTGAAAAAGAGAAAGGTAGAGCAGAACATCTCAAGGTTCGATTTGGACAGTTAAATGTTACTAATAACATTTGATTGGTGGTGGGGACAGCAGGTAGGGAATTCTTCGAACCAATATTATTATTTTAGTAGTAGAAACTGAAAGAGGTTGAGCATAATTAAATAAAATAATTATGAGTTACAATGCCAGAAAATCTTGTTGTGGTTTTTATTTTTTATTTTTTTCAGTTTAGCACGCAAAATTACAATTGAAAAATGACAACAATATTTATTTTGGTTGCTGGTGGAGAAAATAGATATATAAATACAAAAAAAAAAAATTCTACTATAGCTGTGTTTTTTTTTTATTTTTAATCTTTTTCCTATAATAATCCAAATGCAAAAATTATGCTTTAAAAAAAAAAGCATAAATTATGATGAATAAATCAAGGTCGGTAACAATAGTTTCTTTTTTATTGTCTGCAGCCAATGATTAGCTATGTTTCATTAATTTGATCTCACCTGTAATTACTATATTAAATCTCATATATGTTAATTATAAATCATTATAATTGTTTTTCTTTAAAGAAAAATGAAACTATCAGTTTGGATTCTTCATCTCGTGGACTAATGAGTTATAACTAAATGTAGGCTGTAGCTTACGAACTTTACGGTTGACTGATTTTTATTACTTCTTGTAACGGTAGTTGGATCTAAAAAATCTCGTAGCTGAGTTTAACGACATGTCATTTGTTATCCGACTGCCACTCAATTTCATTTAACAAACTCAGCGGCGTCGTGCTTTTATTAATGTATGTAGGATGGGAATTAGAAGTTTGCAAACGGGCGCACAAATGAAAAGACCAAATATCCTCTTTTTTTTCTTAAATCGAAACCTCATCAAATATTTGTTTATGAGTACTCGTTATGCTTATGGATAATCTCAGGCTTAGCAGGTTTGGGTTAAATTTGAACAAAATTTTCAAACCGGATCAAGCTTAAGTCGAACGAAAATTTTTTAGCTCAATTCAACCCGACCTGAACTCAAATATGAACAGGTTTAATTGGACTGATGGTCAGAATATAATACTTAAGGAAGCAGAAGTGTGAAGAGGGAAAAAAGAAGGGCAACAAGATAACAACACAGCACATGCTTTGATGATGTTTAACATATAATCCAATAATTGTTCGAATAGCTCCAATTTGAGATCCCATAGGAACATTCTGCTTCTTAAATTTAGGGATCATTATGTTTACATAAACTTTCCTTACAACAATTAATGATAATGATATTATTATTTTTACCATTGAATTTTATTTTGAAATAAAATTGGATTTATAATTCTTTTTCTTTTTCTATGATCTCATCTCACTTTGTTGATTGTTGATACCAATCTGTTGCTCAGTTTATTTTATCAATTGCTCCTAATAAAAGTGTAATGGACTATTTTGTCTTTTTCAATGTCGATAATAGTGATTTATCGATCTGTGAATAGTATCATCGGTCCAGAACATGGTATTATTTTGGCTCGAAAAAATTACTACATGTGTCTAATATTTTATTTAATATTTTTGGAGCATATTTGCGTGGATATAAAATATTTCATGAATATTTTTGGAGAATTGCGGCAACTAAATAATATTATTTTTAGTGTAGTGTATTAAGAAATAAATGAGAAATTATTTTTATGGAGTTAATTTAATTAATTTGTGGAGTTAAATAATATTTAGAAATGAATTATTTGAGGAATATTTAGAGTCATCAGATGAGATTACCAAAGACTTGATCTTAGCCATTGATTTAGCATAAAATGAGAAGCAAAGTTTGACTTTGCTACTTAAATCACTAACACTTTCTCTCTCCTCCCTTCTTCTTTCTCCACGCCAACTTCTTCTTCCTTCTTTATGCATTTTTCTTTCATTTTTCTACCTTTAAATACCACTAAACCACCTA
>CANUEX010050874.1:0-108600 GCA_948099535.1 Jatropha multifida
AATTTCTCCAATTAATCATCAATTTCATAATTAATTAATCAAAAATACTGAAATTAACTAATAACCCAATAATTAATAATTCACCGAAATTCTAATAATATACTTTCTAAATATAATAAAATCAACCAAAATAATAAATCAACCCCCTATAAATAATTAATCACTATAACTACGCAATTTAACTAATTAACTGTCAATATCGTCCCTAAAATAATTAAATCCACCAATAATATAAAATCAATAAATAATTCACCAATCACCTAATTAATAAAATTAATCAATCAAGATACCAAATTTAATAATTAATATCCTAAAATCAATTTAACCTCCTTAATTCCAATTAAAATTAATCAACCTTAACCTATAACTAAATAATTAATTAATTATCATAATTCTATCAATATACCACAAAACCAACTAAATAAATCAATTTTCACAATTACTCTATTTAACTAATCACCCATTCAAAATACTAAAATTCAAACAAAAATACTAAAAATTACTAATCAATTACCTAATCAATATCAAATTATCAAAATTCTAACAATTAACCACAAATATTAAAATTTTACCCAAACAATATAATCCACAATTAATCTACCAACCAAATTAATTAACTCATCTAACAATAAAATCATTCAATCAATTATTCTAAAATTAATAAACTATTTAATAAAAAATTTAACCAAATAAATTCTAAAAAGGTAAAATCAATACCCAATAATCATCAAATTCCCAAAAAGTCCTTGAATCGGAGGAGGAGGAGATGGTGGTCGGAGCGGTGAGCTGGGAACTGCTGCAACGAAGAAGACAGTGGCTGGCTGGCCTGTTGAGCTCGCTACTGTCGTGTGAAGGAGCTGTGGCTGGAGCTCGTGGCGGCGCGACGCAACAAGCAGTCGCCGATCTGCTGTGGACGTCGAGCGTGGAAGTTAAAGTCGCGAGGAGCAGAAGGTGACTTGCTGGAAACGGTGGCGCGACGAGGAGGTGGCGGTCTGTGGTGGTCCGGCGGCGCTGCAGCTCTTGCTGCAGTGGCTGAAGTCGCAGAGAGGGAGAGACAGTGAGAGAGAGAGAGAGCGGCAGGGAGAGAGGAGAAGGAAGAGAGAGGGAGGGCTGGCTGTGGCCGGTGAAGCTTGCGGCGCGGTGGTCGGCGCAGGGAGAGGGGGTTGGAGGCGTGAGAGGAAGGAGAGGGAGTTGGAGGATGAGTCGATCGATGGAAGGAGGAAGAAGAGAAGAATAAAAAGAAAGAAAAGAAAAGAAAAGAAAAAAAAGAAAGAAAGAAAAAGAAAAAGAAAAAAAAACAAAATAATAAAGTTTAAATTATTAAATAAAAACAAACCTTCAAGTAGATTGTCGGGGAGAAAAAAATAGTAACGCACATTGTTTTTTAAAAATATTCGACTCGAATTTAATTTAAATTAATTCGGTCCAATAATAAAAAAAATATTGATCCGATTTTTATTCGATTAACGATTATTCGATAAATTATTGGGCCAACCAAAATAATATTCCGTCCCGATAATATTACGTGACGTAATATTATTGACTAATAATTTACAATTTAAATTTAAATAGAAATATTTCGAAATAAAAATTTCGAGGTATTACATACAATGTATTTTTTCATAAGATTTCATTAGATTATAAAAAGGAAAAACTTTTTAATATGATAGTAGTCAAATACAATAATGTGTAAATAATTTAAATAAGTGTATACAATTTGTAAGGACACACGATAGGAAAAATAAAAGAGAGAAAGTTTAGCTTTAAGAAAAGTTTTCTTAAAATGAGGGAGTAACAAAAATAATGAGAAAATTATTTTTGGGTGTTTAGGAAAAAAATGCGAGTGCCACTATTTTATCCCATTTGTATTAATCTCTTTGTAAGTCAACTATTTTGAATAATGGAAGAAATATTCGGAGTTTGTCTCATGAACGTAACCATAAAACAGTTAAGGGTGAACCGCGTAAATTTTTCTGTCATATTTTATTATTCTGCTGTCATAATTATTTTCTTAATTTTATTGCGAGACCTATCAAAGTGGTATATGAGTTTGGTTTCGACAAGTTCAAGTATTGTAGTTAAGATTTTTTCCAAGTATGAACTGTGGTTGCGGCCTAGATGACCTTCCACATCACTAAATATTTTTGCTTGAACTACTATTTGATTTAAAAATCAGTCAGTCAGAGACCGATACTAGATTTGTGGATATATTTTAAAAATAAATATACCACGACGAAGAGAAAATTACAACAAATCTTTTGGCATTGTCTGCTCGGAAAGCAGTTGCAGAAATAACGAAGTGATGAATAATAAAATAGTAACTCAAAATTTATGGTAAGTAGTTGCTATTTGAGTTATTGTTACATAGCCCAGTACTGTTTAAGAGATCCACTATTACTATTCATATATACTCTTATTATCGCTATTCACGTATATTATTACTATTTACATATACGGTTACTATTCATCAAATTTTGTAAATAAGTTTATGGAGGTTAAGATGAGCAAGATGATCAGTCTAAATGGAGGAAATTACTATATATGGAGAAATAAAATGAGTGACTTCTTTATGATAATAAAAATGTACCAGCCAATGTTTGGTACAAATAAACCAAAAGACAAAACTGATGAAGAATGGACTTTCGAGCATGAGCAAGTTTGTGGTTTTATTTGACAGTTTATCGATGATAATGTGTATAACCACATTTGTGATGAGACTCACGCCCGGACATTATGGAACAAACTTAAGGAGCTATATGCCTCAAAATTCGATAATAACCAATTATTCTAGTTGACAAAGCTGATGAATTTTAAATACTAGCAAGGTATTTCTGTAGCAGACCACTTAAGTGAATTGCATGCAACCATCCATCAACTATCAAGTATGGACATAAATTTTGATGATAAAATCCTTAGCCTTATGGTACTTGGTTCCTTGCCAGAATCGTAGGAGATTTTGAAGATATCAGTAACAAATTCTATATCACACGTTGGAGTTAGCTTGAAATTTGTTAAAAATGATGTTCTAAATGAAGAGATGCGACGTAAAACACAAAATCCCTCTTCATCTCAGTTAGACATTCTTGTAGCAGATATTAAAAGAAGTAACTAGCCTAGAGGAAGGAGACAATCTAGAAGCTCAAATACTAGAGACAAGAGCTGAGGTAAATCAAACAAATATGCTAATATTATGTGTCATCACTGTGGCAAAAAGGAGCACATCAAAATGTATTACCGGAATTTCAAAAGTGATCAGGAGAAGAACAAAGGCAAAACAAAGAAAGAAGAGAGCAGTGATGATGAAGCCAATGTCATTGCTGAGTTCCAATTGTCATTGAAGACACTATTAATCTTGTAACCTAGGAGACTAGTTGGGTGATTAATGGTAGGTCTACTCTTCATGCAACATCTCAAAGAAAAAGCTTTCCATCTTACACACCAGGCAATTTAGGTGTGGTCAAGATGGCAGACGAAGAATTATTAAAAGTCATTGGTAAGGAAGATATTTGCTTGGAGACAGAAAATGGTTCAAGATTAATTCCACCAGATTTTGTGCATGTACCAGACATGCGTTCGAATTTAATCTCAATTGGCAGACTTGATGATGAAGGTTTCTGTAGCATCTTCAAAAATGGTCAGTGGAAGCTCACTAAAGGTTCCTTGGTGGTAGCCAAAGAGAGAAAAGACCTAAAGCTGTACATGATGTATGTGAAGCTCTCCCAAGACACTTTGAATGTAGTAGAGAATGACAGTACATTTGAATTGTGGCATAAACGACTAGGTCATATGAGTGAGAAAGGAACGTCAACTCTTGTAAGAAAGAACATGCTATTTGGAGTGGATAAAGTCCACTTAGAAAAGTGTCTTGATTGTATGGGAGGAAAATAGAATAGAGTAGCTTTTAAGATTTTCGCTTTTCAGAATAAAGAATGTGTTATATCTAGTGCATTCAGATTTGTACGGACAATTGATGATGTCATATGGTGGAAATTGATATTTCGTGATATTTATTGATGACCATTCTAGGAAGACCTGGATATACACATTGAAGTCAAAAGATTAGGTGTTAGAAGTCTTTAAACAATTTCTAAACTTGGTTGAGTGGCAGATAGATAAGAGGCTAAAGTGCATTAGGATAAATAATGGTGGAGAGCACACTGGGTCTTTCGACACTTTTTGCAAAGAGCATGATATTCAACACAAACAACACCTCCCAAGACACTGCAATTGAATGGTTTGGTTGAAAGGATGAACAGGACTTTGATGGAGAGAGTCAGATGTTTACTCTCATATGCAAAGTTGTCTAAAATATTTTAGGGTGAAGCTCTACTCACAATAGTTCATATTTTAAATCGTTCACCCTGTGTCCTCTACAATATGATACTCCAAAAAGAGTATGGTCAGGAAAGCATGTTTCTTACGATCATTTGCGGGTGTTTGATTGCAAAGCCTTTGTTTATATCCCTAAGGACAAGAGGTCCAAGATTGATGTCAAGACCAAATAGTGTGTATTCATTGGGTATGGCCAGGACTAATTTGGTTATAGATTTTATGAACCAATCCAGAAAAGGATGACAAGAAGTCGAGATGCTGTATTTATTGAAGATAAGACTATTGAAGATGTTGAAAAGACTCAGAAGCAGACTGCCAATAAATTCGATGGTGATTCATTAGGCGTTCATATAGTTCCTCTAACAACATAACAGAGGCAAATTGGAGATCAGAAAAATGTTCCATAAGAACAAGAACGATAATAAGAAAATCCAGAAGTTCCTAATGAGAATTGACCAGATGATGATTCTAGTGATGTTTATGTTCAGCCACCAAAATCGAAAGGTTCTCAAACATTAAGAAGATCTAGTAGAGTTAGACAAACATCTACTAGATATCAAGTAAATAAGTATGTACTGATGACTGACGGGGGAGAACCTGAATGCTTTCAAGAAGCCATGAAAAATGAACACAAATGGAACTAGATTGAAGCCATGCAAGATGAGATAAAATCCTTGCATGAGAATAAAATATTTGAGCTGGTGAAGTTGTCTAAAGGCAAGAAAGTTTTAAAGAACAAATGGGTGTTCAGAATCAAGCAATAAGAACACAACTCCAAACCATGGTTCAAAGCTAGATTGGTTGTGGAAGGATTCAATCAAAGAAAGGGTATTGACTTTGATGAGATTTTTTCACCCATTGTGAAAATGACATCTATTCGAACAGTGCTGAAATTGGTCGCCAGGTTTCATTTGGAAATTGAGCAAATGGATGTAAAGATTGTTTTCTTACATAGTGATTTGGAAGAAGAAATATACATGGAGTAGCCAAAGGATTTCATAGAAAAAGGCAAAGAGGACTATGTGTGTAAATTGAAGAAATACCTATATGGTATGAAACAGGCACCAAGATAGTGGTATAAAAAATTTGAGTCTGTTATGGGGAGCAAGGCTACAGAAAGACTACTTCAGATCACTATGGTTTCATGAAGAAATTCTCTGATGATGACTACATTGTTCTTTTGCTTTATGTGGATGATATGTTGATTATTTGCCAGAATTCTACTAGAATCAATAGCTTGAAGAAACAATTAAGTAAGTCTTTTGCCATGAAAGACTTGGGACTAGTAAAGCAGATTCTTGGCATGAAAATTACAAGGAATCGAAGTGTTAAAAAATTGTGATTGTCACAGGAAAAGTACATAGAAAAAGTACTTCAAAGGTTTAACATGGAGAATGCTAAAATAGTTAGTTGTCCTCTTGCTAACCACTTTAGATTGAGTTCAAAATAGTGCCCTTCTACCGATGAAGAGAAGGAAGAAATGAAAAGGATTCCATATGCTTCAATAGTTGGAAGTTTGATGTATGTCATGGTTTGTACATGACCAGATATTACTCACTCAGTTGGAGTAGTGACTTGATTTCTTTCAAATCTTTAAAAGAAACATTGGGCTGTAGTAAAGTGGATTTTCAAGTACCTTAAAGGTACAACCAAAATATGTTTATGCTTTGGAGATGATAAGTCGGTCTTAGTTGGTTACACTAATGCAGATATGACTGGTGATATTGACAAAAGAGAGTCCACATTAGGTTATCTAATCACATTTGTAGGGGGAGCTATGTCATAGCAATCAAGATTATAGAAGTTCTTGAAAGAACTGAGGCAGAGTTTAGTACTGATAGAAGCATATAAGGAGTTATTGTGGATGAAGCAGTTGTTCAAAGAACTTGGTATTCAAGAGCAGTATAAAATATTTTGTGATAGTCAAAGCACAATCACCTTAGACATAATTTCTCCTTTCATTCAAGATAAAAAAATATTGATGTCAGATATCACTGGATCAGAGATGTATTGGAGATGAAGCAGTTGCAACTTGAGAAGATCCATACAGATAAAAATGGATCAGACATACTGACGGAGATTCATGCAAAGGAAAAATTTGAATACTGTCAGTTAGCTACATGGAGGAAGGAAAACATGGCGAACCTACCCACTTAAATGTGAGGGTGAGATTTATTAGTGGGGTCTCATTCAAGTGGGCATTGTTTATTAAATTTTTCTTTGGTCTTTTTTCTTTATAGGTGAACTAGGTGAGCTACTGCACCTACTTCCTTGACCTTTTTCATTTTTTTCCCTTTATATATGTGAGTGCGTGCAGCTAATGAAGTGTGTAAGCAAAAAAAAAAAAAGAAAAGCGCAGAGAGTGTGTGAAGACACACCAGAGGAAAAATAAAAGAGAGAGTTTAGTTTTAAGAAAGATTTTTCTAAAACGGAAAAGTGACAAAAATAGTAAGAAAATTATTTTTGGGTGTTCAGGGAAAAACTATTAGTGCTACTATTTCTATCATATTTGTGTTAATCTCTTTGTAAGCCAATTATTTTGAATAGTAGAAGAAATATTCGGAGTTTGTCTCATGGACGTTGCCTTAAAACCGTTATGCATGAACCACATAAATTTTTATGTGTCGTATTTTATTATTTTGTTGCCATAATTATTCTCTTAATTTTATTATGGGACCTATCACCATCATCTCCAAAAAAATCAAAGAGAAAGAATATATTTAAAGAATTTTGTTTTAAATTCATTGTATTTAACTAATAGAGTCTATAATAGTAGAGTGTGTACTCATATTTTAAAAAATTAAGAACGTAATTGATAGCTTGTTAATTTAGCATAAGTATCATTTATTTGATTATTATCTATGGATAATTTTTAGTTAAAATGAGGATTTTCATTTAGTTTTCATATTTTCTATAGGTTATTTTAGATTCATTGAAAAGGAAGTTTTGGAGATTGATTTCTTAAAATTTTTGATGAAGTAATCAAGTTGGAGATAGGTCCTCAAAAAGCCTTTTGGAATTTTTTAGCTAGCGCTTGGACAAGCGTAAAGAGAGATCAGCCCAAAGGGGGATAAAGCCTCTGGAAGTTTTGAGATAGCGCTTGGGCAAGCATTATAGAGTCGGATCCATAACAAAGCAAAGTCCCCTAGAAGTTTTGAGATAGCACTTGGGCAAGGGCTATGGAGTTGAGTCTAAAGGTGAACGAAACCTATTGGAAATTTTTGAATAGCGCTTGAGCAAGTGCTATAGGGACGTGACCTCAACTTTTGTAGAATCTTGACAGCTACGAAAATATCTTTTAAAATGTAAGATGGCCTACCTTTTAAGGAATTCGACAGATACTCAATTTAAATATTTATATATTCTTTAAAAGATATTTATTTTTAGGGTTTCTTTCCTTCATTATATATAAAACCTTATAGTTTGTAAAGGGGATCCCATCATCTCCTCTTCTTATTTCTAAACATCAGTATTTTTATTCTTTATTTTCTTCATAGCCATGAGCGGCTAAACTTATTATTTTCATTCAAGGGTTGATTTCAAGTAGGGATTCTGCAAGATTGTGAGATCTAAATACGATAAGTTTATTCTTTAATTTCAATTGGCTTTTGTGTGTTTTCTGAATCTGATGGGAAACTCCATGTCTATTATTTTCTTGTTGTTTGTTCAATAAGTGCCCATTGATCAATCTAATAGGAAAGCTGTGATGCCTTAACTCCAACCATCAGAGGAATTGTCCGCTTTGGATCAAGCCGGTTCCATCCCATACTAAAACGATAAGACTCGCACGGTTTTGTCCCGCAGGTGAAATGAGAACTTCCTAGGAGGTGACTCATCCTAGGATTTCTATCAAGTGAGCACGCTTAACTTTAGAGTTCTTCCAACTCTCCAGCCATTCCACCAAAAGGCACCTCTAATGATTAGTTGCCCCCTTTTCGATATATGATTTGATTCATTTCTGTGTCTTGCATTCCACTACCCTCGCTAGCCTGCCATCCTAGAAGCTTGTCAAGAGCCCTGCTCTACCCACTCTCTTAGGATCGTTTTTTGGGGTTGAGATGTCACAGACCCACCAGCTTCCGCATGGTTCGTCCTCGAACCATATATCTACTGAAGGGGGTTGGGCTCTGATACCAAATTATAATGCCCTTACTCCAACCACCAGAGGAATTGTCTGCTTTGGATCAAGCCGATTCCATCCCATACTAAAACAACAAGAATCGCACGGTTTTGTCCTGCAGGTGAAAAGAGAACTTTTCTAGGGGTCACCCATCCTAGGATTTTTGTCAAACGAGCACGCTTAACCCTAGAGTTCTTTCAACTCTCTAACCATTCTACCGAAAGGAGTCTCTGATGATTAGTTACCCCCTTTTCGATATATGATCTAATTCATTCCTGTGTCCCGCATTCCACTACCCTAGCTCGCCTGCCATCCTAGAAGCTCGCTAGGAGCCCTGCTCTACCCGCCCTCTTAGGATCGCTTTGTCGGGTCGGGATGTCATAAAAGCATATAGGTATCAATAAAGTTAAGATTTGTATTGTCTAACTGAGTTGAATAAGTGGCGAATAATATAATTTGATTGTGATCAGGCCTTTGTATTATATTATGGAAACCCACAATCTATTTTAAATGAACTACGCTTGTAATTTGTTGAATAGGGCGGGGTATTTTTAGTTTTTATTGCTGCTAGTGAAAAAAATTCTATTGCTTGTTTAGTGTTGTTTGCTTGTTTAGTGAATTATTCTAGTGCTTGTCTATTTAATTTAATATTATGGAAAGATTTTTTTGAGGTGCTTGTCCAAAGATTATAACTTCTCAGTCTTTCGAATTATTAAATTATCTTTGTATCAATGATGAATCAAGAGAATTCCGTACTATGAATCACCTTTGGCTGAATCGTTTCTTGTATTGATTTTAATTATTTAATTATTCACTTTTTGGTTACCCAGTTATTTTTCGATTGCTACTTTGATCAAAACCCCCTCCCCCTTTTATTTTATTGTTTTATCAACTGGTCTCAATTTAAAAATTAGTCTTTGTTAGTCTCCAGGGTTCGACCCTTCTCACTCTATCTACAAATTACTTAAAATAGGAAGAGTAGCAATTATTTTTTGTGGTCTCGATGCCCATCAGTAATTAATTAAAAAATTTAAATTTCATTTTCAATACTTGAATTAAAATTTCTATTTACCTTCTAGAAAGCAATATTACATGAAACCTTAAAATCTATTAATTATAAAAATTATTGGACAATAATAACACAAGATCTAATAGAGAGCATACATATTTTTCAATTAAAATTAATAAAAAATCTAATAAAAGGATATTCAAAAGGGTAAATATAATCTATTTTCTCCAATTAAAAGACAATAAAAAAATATACACTAAAAAAATCTTAAAAGGAAAAATAATTTCTCTAATTAAAATACATAAAAAATTAGAAAATTATTTTCGGGTCCCTAAGCTTTACAAAATACACGACTTGATACTTACTATTTATAATAATTATTTCGGAGTCCCTAAGGTATATTTTTGTCTAAATTTTCAGTCCTTCTATCAAAAAAGGAACACTTTTTCAGTTAATTTTTACAAAAAAATATAGAAATGCCCTTGAGATATCATTCAAATGGCACCCAAGAAAAATTAGCCACTGTAAAAATATTATAATTGAAACAAAAATAAGTCCAAGCTCATACTAGAAATCTAAATAGAAATTATTTTAAATATAAATAAAAAGACTACAGATTGACGCCTCCTCTCCCAAATCACCGCCGCCAGTAATACCAAAAGCTTCCATCGCGGCATGCAGACAAATCATTATTACCGGCAACACCAAGATCTGATCCCTATAAAAAAAAAATTGTAAAGACAAATAAAAGAAGAAAAGAAAAGAAGGAAGAGAAATAAAAAGGAAAAAGAGAAAGAAATAAAAATAAAAAAAATCCTTTTATGTCGGTGGTAACTTGACCGAAGGAGAGAGCAATGATGGGTGGTGAGTAGCTAGCGACCAAGGGGGGGGTGGGGGTGAGCTGGTCTCGTCGGCTAGTGGCTACTTTTGCTAAAAAATGGAAAGAAGCTGTCAAAGTGGAGCTGCTCGATTAGAAATCACAATGCAATGAGAAGTGAGTGGCTGAGGAATGACAATGACAAGGAGAAGCTTTGGTCGGCGTGACTTGAGCTCAGATGGTCGAAATCGTAGGTGGAATTGAATCAAAAATAGCAGAGCCTCTTTTTTTCTCTCTCATTTGTAGTACGATGGATCAAAAAATAGGGAAAGCGGTGGTCGGAGAGATCAGTAGCGAGGTGAGGGTGGTCAAGTCAGCCGAAGTTGAGCTCAGGTGATCGTAGCCCACCTGCGATCGGAGAGAGAGGAGCGAAAGTTTTTATTTTCCTTTCATTTCTTTTTCTTTTTCCTTTTTCCTTTTTTCTCTCTTTTTTCTTTTCTTTTCTTTTCTTCTTTTCTTTTTCTTTACTGTTATTTTATTTTTTTATATAATTATTTTAAAAAACATGTAAGGGTATTTCTGTCCTTTTTTTAAGAAATTTACGAAAATGGTGTTCTTTTTTGGATGGAAGGATTGAAAATTAAAATGGAGGCATACTTTACGAACTCCGAAATAATTGTCATAAACAGTAAGGACGAAATCAAATATTTTGTAAAAATTCAGAGACCCAAAAATAATTTTTCCTAAAAAATTTAACGAAATGAATATAGTAGGGATTACAAATTAAACTAAGGCTATCATAGGAGATCTCATTATTTTCCCATATTTCTACATTTATATATATATATATATATATATATATATATTATATTAGAGAAATGAATATATATTATATTAGAAAAATAAGTTTTGAAGAATTTTCAATTTGTGAAAATGTGTTTTTCAAATTACCCAATTTAAGGAAATAATCCCGAAATGTTTTCAAGTAGTTCTTGAAACGTTTATGAAACATGAAAATGACAGTCAAAGGGAGTCTTCATGCAACATTGACAAGGATAATAAAGTTGTTGGCTGTTTTCCTCCTCACCTTATTCCTTACCTCTTTCTATTTATTATCTCATTGACTAGTGTGTGGCTGCTAACCAATCAAACACAAAACCACTTTTGAAATTAGGCTAGCAATGTAGCACTTAACTAGTGAAGAGTCTATATTATCATGTTTTAAAATATAATAATAAGTTATACATTTACCTTTGATGATGGTGTCTGAAATTTGAGATAAGTAGTTGATAAAATCAAATAAGAGTAAAGCACTTATACTTTGGTGTTCCTAAGTTATAGTTCAATTAACACTTATGTTCTTCTATATTAGGTTAATAATTACGACATAATAAACTATTACTCCATCAGATAAGTAGATTGTTCCATCCGATTTCACCCATTTTCACTATTAAAAATTTAAATAAATTGGATGGGGAAGAGCGAGGATATATATATATATATATATATATATATATATATAACTCCAATTTTCCCTTTGTTTCATATAAACCAAACGTAATAAAGGATTTTCCCAAATTACTTCACAAAATCCCTAATTTGCAAACCAGAAACCAACGAATCCATAGAACACTCGAACTAAGAGCCTTACCTAGCTCCTCAAGCACAAGAAGATCCAAAAAGAAAAATGAAAAGGTTTATAATTGACAACTTCAATATCAACAGTTTGAAGGGAACAAGAGTAGGTTAATTAGTACAACTCCTTCTTCAACTTTGTCTAGTGCATTCTCTGATTGATCATAGAAGGATTTGGAATTGAAGTTAGTGTTTGAGAAGGAGCGACTAAGAGTGGTGATCGAGATTTTTCCAAGCTAAAATTGATAGAGTCACGGTGTAACAGCCTAGGACTAGCAAGATATTGTCCGCTTTAGGTTGAACTCACTTAGGCCCGTACGGTTTTGTTCTTAGGGTAGAACCAACTCAATAGCTCAAAAGGGCTCTTGCTAGTCTAAGAGTTGCTCATTCTTATGTACTTCACTTACACCTTGTGCCGATGTGGGATTCACCTAACGCAAGCTAACATCTCAGGCTAGCACCTCATCTGGTACGGATGTTACACGTGAAAGGTTAAGTTGGACAATAATTATAAAATAGTTTACAAACAGAACAAACCTATTTGTTTACATTGAGAAATTACCCTCAATCAAGCGAGAAATGGTGGGCTCCTTTTTAATTAAGGGTATTTTGGTCTTTGCACAAATCCTTGGTAATGAATATGTATGAAATTGGATAGAACAACCTACTTATCTGATGGACTAGTAATTTAGGGATGCCATAGTTATTACCTTGATATAGAATGATGTAAGTGTTAATTGCACTATAACTCAGGGATGTCAAAGTATTTTACTCAAAATAATAAACTAAGGATCTAGGGATAATAAGGTGAGGACCAAAATATAAATATCTTATCTAAGATATTTATACAACAGTAATTGGATACATGAAGATTTTATCTGTACTATATTTGGAATTAGTTGTACAACTGACAATCTCTATTTATAAAGTTTATTCGGCAAAATTAGTTATTTTAATAAGCGTTGTCTTTCTTGTTAATTGCTAATTGTTTAACTAGTGTTTCATCAAATGTTATAGGGATCCACTCCTATCTAAACACTAATATAAATGCTACGTTACCGGACACTATAAATAATAAAAGTAGTGTTTTGACTAAAAGTTGTATGAAAAACTATTAAGATAAATGTTGTATTCAACAACTTTCTAAGTAGCTTTTAGCGTTTTAACTATATACTATTTCTTATAGTGTTCAGTAACATAGCATTTAAATTAACTTTTAGAGGTTAAGGTATCATTTTATAAAAGTTAACCCATGTAACGTTTAACTTTTAAGCATTTTATGAAAAGCTACTCAAATAGTTAATAGTTAAATGCTACTAAGACAAGCCATAGTTATTACCTCAATATAGAATCATGTAAGTGTTAATTGAACTATAACTTAGGGACATCAGTATATTTTACTCATTAAGTAATAAACTAAGGACCTAGGGATAATAAAGTGAGGGCCAAAATATAAATATCTTATCTAAGTTATTTATATAAAAGTAAATGGATACATGAAGATTTTATCTGTACTATATTAGGAATTAGTTTTGCAATTGAACAATCTCTATTTATAAGGTTTGTTGGATAAAATTAGTTGTTTTAATAGGTATTGACTCTTTTGTTATTGTTAGTTGTTTAACTAGTATTTCATCAAACGTTATAGAGATCTGCTTACATCTAAATCTAATATAAATGCTACGTTACTGAAAACTGTAAATAATAAAAGTAGTGTTTTTGACTTAAACTTGTATGAAAGGCTATTAGAATAAAAACTGTGTTTGACAATAATATTTTAAGTAGCTTAATACCATTTCTTATAGTATTTGATAACATAGCATTTGAATTAGTTTCTAGAGGTTAAAGTAGCGTCTTATAAAAAGTTAACTTATGTATTATTTAACTTTTAGCATTTTATGAAAAACTACTCAAGTTAACAATTAAACGCTATTAAACTAACTAACAGCTACCAAAATAACTAATTTTGCCGAAATGATCCAAAATTTTCATTGTATCCAATTATGATAGTGTAGATATCTTAGATATGATATTTATATTTTGTTCATTGGCTCATTATATTTAGGTCCTTAGTTTATTATTTTATTCTATCACTAATGATTGATGGTGAAGAGGATGAGATATAACATGAAACTAAATGTAAATTGTAATTTTTGAATTTGATTCTGATATTGTAAATTAAGGTACCGTTTGAAACAAATGAATTATGATTGTAGAATTCATTTGCAAATGAATTTGTCATGTTTGCTATGCTACAATTTAAAATAAAGAATTCAATTGAATTGCACAAAATTATGTATAGAATAATTCCTAAATGAAAATTAATTTGTCTTTATTTTCTAAAATAATATTGATATAACAATTTAACAAAAATATTAATATAAATAAATCACTCATATTTCATCATAATTAATTAATTAATTAAATTGTAAAATTTTAAATTTTAAGTCCTTGCAAATATTAAAATTTTATTTTTACTAATAGATTCAAATATATTCAAAATTAAATATTCATTTGGATTCAATATATAATCATAGTCATATATAATAGTAGTTTCATACTCTTTTAAAAAAATATTAGAAAAAATAAATGGAGTTAGTTTAGTCAATAATATTTGAGGTAAACGAGTAGTTTAGTCAATATAAATGTTAGTAGGTTAATATGTGGAATTCATTTACAAATTCTAACAATTTTAATAGGATTTGAACTAAGATAATATAATTTCATGAAATTCAATTCAAAGAATTTAAATTCACATTTTTTTATTCTAAACACAAATTTCATATTTTCAAATAAATTTCACAAAATTTCTAAATGGGCTCTAAAACAAATATAAGAGAATTGAAAAAAAAAAATAATAGAGTATCTGAACGGGGAAGACGACAACTTCTTTATTTTCTTTTTATTTTTAAATGATAAAGCTATTAGAAAAGTAAAAATTACTTATTTTAGATGGAGAATATTTTAATAGAATTTTTGAATTTGACAGAATTGGAGGGTTTTCTAAGATTTTTACACATTCCACTATAATTCTACATAGTATTTTATGGATTTGGTAATTTTTTTTTAATATAGACTTTGATTGTCTTTGATAAAATTACATTGATTTTTATATATCCAATCAAAATTAATTTTAAGACCTAATTAATAAATTAAAAAGTATTTTTAGCTCAATTGAAAAACTAAAAAAATAATGAGGGACTAAAAGTAAAATGCATTATTTTCTTCAAAATCATTTTCTTCTTCATTTAAACCTTACCGCCACCAACAATGAAAGACCTGAAATTCAAATGGCATTCAATCTAGATTTTTTTAGAGTCAATTAAAATTTTATGATATTTAATTCAGATTTTTATAAAATTCATAAAAATCTAATGGTATTCAATTTTAACTTTTTAAAAGTCCATACAAATTTGATGATATTCAAAAAATTATTAATTTAAAAAGATTAATGATTTTATTGAATTTTAGAGTACTGGGTATAAATAAAATAATCATTCAAAAATTCATTCTCTAATTCAAAGATTTGAAAAATCTTTTAAAATCCAACAGAGTGTCAGTTCAATACATCTTTTTATTATTTTATTATATTTGAATAAAAAGAGGATGAAATTGAATCAAGATAAAAAAGTTAAGTATTAAATTAATAAAAGAAAAAGGGTTATTTTCACTAAAAGGGCCTAAACTGTAGGAGTAATCATTTAATGGGGTACCAACTTCAATTTTTATCTATAAAATGCCTAAACTCACCAATACGTAACAGTAAAATGTCTGTCGTAGAAATTGTGAAATTTCGATGGCCGGATTGTCACCCGTGGCATTTTTTAACCCTCTTATTTTTCCATGTCAACATTTTCCTCTCTCTCCTCCATGTTAGCCACCGCCATCACAACTCCGGCCACCACGAGCTTCATCGCACCACCATCACAACCTTCTCCTTCTCTCTCTATCACTCTTCTCTCCCTACCTCTCTCTTCTCTATCACTCTCATCCTCTCTCACTGACTCTCTCTCTCTTTGCGCATGCCTGACCACAACACGTAGCACCACATGCTGTGTCTCCAGCCACCACCACAACTCCTCTCTCTTTCCTTTCTCTGTCGCTGTCTCCCTCCTCCTCACTATCGTGCGAACTAGGCCAGTGTTGTAGCCACCTCCAGCCACCCAACACCTCCACTGCGTCACAGCGACAACAGCTCCTCCCTTCTCCTCCGCGCGCGATCTGGACAGCAACCCGCCACTCAAACTTCAGCCACCATCTCCAAGCGTTAGGCGTGCGATCTCAGCTGCTGTTCCTCGCTATCCAGTGTCGATGGGAGCTCTCAGACGCGATCTAAGTCGCTGCTCCACTGTTCAACGCCATCTCTGCTTTCGGTGCTCGGTTCCGACGAGCTTTGGCGACTCCTCTACTCCGATCGTCCCTCTGACGAATATTTTTGACACAGTTTGGGGTATTGATGGAGGAGAGAGGAAAATGCTGATATGAAAAAAAAATGCCACACGTGAAATACGTGGCAATCCGGCCATCGGAATTTTACAATTTCGGCGACAGGCATTTTACTATTACGAATTGTTGAGTTTAGGTATTTTACAAATACAAATTAAAGTTAGTACCCCATTAAGTGATTACCCCTATAATTCAGGCCCTTTCAATGAAAATAACCCAAAAGAAAAAACCTTTTAGACTTAGTTGGACTCTTTAAAAATTTGAGGACCAAATTCATCTTTTGAGCAATTTCCGTAATAAATGGCTATGGAAACATGAGAATTAGTGTCCTACCATATTTGGCTACCTGGCTTTCCTTACTCAGTCCTCACGTGTCTGAACTTCCAGTCTATAAAATTTTCACCTACCGTGTCTGCTACCCTTCATGGCGGTCACTATCAATTGCTTTCGTTGCTGTGTAGACGTGGCCGATTTGGAAAAAACAAGAAAGAGAGAGACGCTAATAAAGTAGACGCTGGGGAGAGCATAACAGAGAAGAAGAACACAATGTCTATCGATAATGTTGGAGTGGAGGACATTGTGAAAGCAGGTCTATCAATGGAGGAAGCCAAAGAATTTCACAAAATCCTCAAAGAAGCAATTGGATTAGCAAATGGTTCTGATCCAAAAGAAGTTTGGAAAAATGTGGTGTCTAAAAGAATTTTGAAACCATGGCACCCTCATGGATTGCACCAATTAGTTTATTATTCTGTTTATGCTCATTGGGATTCTTCTGTCAGTGGACCTCCTCTTTATTGGTTTCCTTCCTTGTAAGGCTCTAATCTTTCTCTCTCTCTGTGATCATGTTGTGATTTCACTTTTGAGCTTGAATCATGGATCATGGTTTTATTTGATGCTTTGAGTTGGTGAAATGCCTCTAGTTTCTTGAATTTATTGAATTATTTCCTTTGGCACCATATACTATTAGTTTATTCGTAATTTGACTGTTATTCTTTTTGAAAAAACCGTTGGAATTCGTAAACATTTTCTTTCTCTGAGTTCTTTGTTGATTTGTCTATCCATTTACATCAAACTACTGAGAAAACTAACGTGATCTGGAAATTCATGTAGAGTTCAAATTGGAAGGAATCATTGAGAATAGTAAAATTAATTAATGCAAATTTTAGTTGGTTGCTGATTTCAATTGTTTTGGGTTTGAGGCTTACATTTTGAGTTCAGTTCTGTTAGAAATATAAACTATTATTGGACCCACCTATCTAAGCTTGAGCTTTTAGGTCTACTGATAATGATGCTAGAGTGTGCATCTGTATGACTGTACCTTCTTTTTGTCAAGTTATCAATTTGAGTGACTTAAATTTACTTGTTTTGCTATCTTTATGAAAGAGACATAACCCTAATCCATTTTGTGCATAGGCCCTAGACTAATTAATGCTTCATGATCCGAATAATGTTGATCATATGCAACTGATCTGCGATTTATGTAGTTGGACCTGGTTGAATCAAACACCCTTGAACTTATTGTGGTTGGTACTTGGTGTGAGTAACAGCTGAAATTGAATATTAGATCTTGGTTTGAGATGTATACTGGAGCCTGTGTTATGGTCAAATTGATTTTCTTCTGGATTTTCATAAGATGCTCAGTTAATAAATCAAACGTCAGTTATCTTCTTCTCACTGATTCAAAGTTCCAACCATTATCTATATGCCAGACATCAATCAAAAGGGACGAACTTAGGACGTGTAATGGAAATCCATGGGCCTAAGTTCTTAGGTCCTTTGTACAAGGACCCTTTAACAAGTTTCAACTTATTTCAGAAATACTCTGTTCAATATCCTGAAGTAAGCAGTTATTTCATCTCTGTATATCATTTGTGTTTTGTTTTTTATAAGTGGCATTTTCTACTCAATCTACTGTTTACAAATGATTTCCAGGCTTATTGGTCAATTGTTCTAAGAGAGCTTTCAATTTTATTTCATGAAGCCCCAAAGTGTATACTTGACACCACTGACAAATCGAAACATGGGGGAACATGGCTGCCAGGTTCAGTTCTGAATATTGCTGAATGCTGTTTGCAGCCTGCAAGTCATCCTAGAAAAAATGATGACAGCGTGGCAATTGTATGGAGAGATGAAAATGATAATTCCAAAGTGAAACATTTGACATTGAAAGAACTTCGAGAACAAGTAATGTAATACTTCATGTGCTTATCTGATTCCTATTCTTTTTTTTTTTTTTGTGCTTTATGCTTTGGTTTTCAATAGGGTAATGAGTTAGTATGATAATTGATTTCATTTACATTGGATTCAAATGGGTATCTGATTAGTGAGGTTCCAATGTTATCATAATTATATAAAATATGATCCTTACTATAAATGGTTGTTTTTAAACAGTTGAAGAGACTACAAATAATGTTTCCATTTTGTAAAATTGTGATAAAAGAGAGTTCTCAGCCATTTTCCATGTAAACATTTTGAGTTGCAGGATGGTAGCTAATGCACTTCATGCAATGTTTACAAAGGGTGATGCAGTTGCAATTGACATGCCGATGACAGTCAATGCTGTTGTTATATACCTGGCTATTGTATTAGCAGGATTGGTTGTTGTATCAATAGCTGACAGCTTTGCAGCCAAGGAAATTGCCAGTCGTTTACGTATTTCCAATGCTAAAGCTATCTTTACTCAGGTAATGTGTTGTTTTCATGTTGCAGCGTGTGAAAACAATAAATTTCCAAAGGATTTTGAAATTAGTTGGTCCACGATATATATGATTCCTTTATGAGCCTTCTGTGTGCTGAAGATAGGTCTTTTTCCTTAGCATTTGACATGGGCAATACTTTTGGAATTCAAGTTTTTGGCTTCAACTAAACCTCTTAAGTGACTTGGGCTGGTTGAACTTGTGAAAGAGTGGTTTAATATCCATTTATATTGCTGTAGTTCAATAAAATCTGTATGTTGTCTTTGCTGATTAGTTGCTCCCTTTTTATGCTTGTCTTTGCTGATTGGTTACTCCCTTTTTATGCTAACCAAATTTTCTACTTCTATTTCCTATGCTACTTGCTTCAAATGAGAAATTATCTACAAAATATAAGTAATGAAACTTGTCCTTTTACTCAAACGTAAAAGAGAAATTCTCTGTCCCTTTGTTTCTTACTTCTTAATACGACCTTATTTACAGTTCCTATTTATTCATTAGTATATATAGTTATTTGAAATGAATGTAGATTTGATTTGAGCATCAAGAGTAAAATCATAAAACATTAGTCGGTGCCAAATTTCAAATAGTCGATGATTTAGATGACTATCTACCAAAATGGACCTGTAGGTAATTTTATGAATTGAATAACTTGTATTTAGAAATGTACATTTTCTCTTAATACATGTGTTCTGTTTCGGTTTGCATATTTCTCTCTCTCTCTCTCTCTCTGTTTTCTCTTTTGGGGGCTTTGATACTTGCTCTTCTTTATTCAGGATTTTATACTCAGAGGAGGACGGAAATTTCCATTGTACAGGTAGCACTTTCTAATTTTGATAATTGTTGTGATGGGAGACCTTGTATCTGAAATTGAATCATCTTAACTGAGCCCTTTAATTTGGATGGTGCTACCACCATAAGGTCCATGATGCAACCGATTCTCTAGAGATGAATAAGAAAAATTGTAGTTAATTTTTATATAGATTCAATTAATATATATATAAAGTTCCACAATTTTAATAAATTATTTGTTGTTTCTATTGAATGACTCATATTATTACTTTTAATGTTAGGTTATTTAATTTTACTTTCTTTTTTAGTTTTATTTTTGAAATTGATTCCATTCTATGAATACATAAATTTCAAATAAATATTAAAATATACAATAGTATTATAAATTTATATTTCAATTGTTTATTATTTTCTATTTAATTAAAATTTAACAACTTGAAAAATATTTTAGAATTCAAAATTCATTGAATAAACACATATGATATTTAGTATATGGTATTTAATTTATTCAAAAAGATGAATTTAATAATATAATTCATGATTCTATTTTAATAGTTTTTAGATAAAAATATGAAATTGAATCGATTAAATTTTAAAATCACAATAACGTATTTAAAATTTTAAATATTAATATTTATTTTCATTGTAATTTCTAATGTGTAAATTTTAGGAAATTATTTCTTTCCTATTGAAAGTCATTATGTATATAGTAAAAAGCCTTTATTATTTTGTTCTTATTTATACAATTTACATTAAGAAAATATTTTGATTACATGTAATATATTTGTTCATGTAATTATATTATTTTTAGGCATTTTTTTAATAGGTTTTTTTTTTATTCATCGTATGAAGGCAAATATATTTTTGCCCTCCCCCTTGAAAAATCCTGATTACGTCGCTGCATGCAACATTGGGAGGAACTAATCATTAGATGCGTCTTTTGGTAGAATAGCCTAGAGAGTTGGAAGAGCTTCGGTAATCATGCTTGCTTGACAGAAATCTTAAGATGAGTGACTTTCTAAGAAGTTTTCTATTCCATTTTTGGTAATTTCAGAGCAAAAAGAAACCGACTTAACTATT
Source organism: Jatropha multifida (assembly GCA_948099535.1). Classification (NCBI taxonomy): domain Eukaryota; kingdom Viridiplantae; phylum Streptophyta; class Magnoliopsida; order Malpighiales; family Euphorbiaceae; genus Jatropha; species Jatropha multifida. The sequence goes on from CANUEX010050874.1 coordinate 20,925, forward strand.
GTCTTTCTAGGAGGTGTTCTTATGACTATCATGCCCATATAAGTGATAGCATTTGCATATAAAACTATAGGTGGTTGCTTATTTTATAGTATTAGTACAAAGGTGATGAAACTCAATATTTGAAGAGAAATCAATGATTTTTCTATTTCAATATGTCTTAGGGAATTGCATAGCAACATATTTATATACGAGGTCTAGTTCTAGAATCGGAAACTATATAGTTTAGGAAGAAAATATTTACAATATGCATTAGGAAAACAATCCCTAATAATCAGGGAGCCCTCTGAAATATCCAATCAAATGAGCATCATTACCTTGGTGGAAGCTCTTATTGGAGCATCCAGTTTACTAGAAATGGTACTCTAAATCACTTGTACAGGAACTGGTGGATTTCAATTTGCGTAGATTAGATATGATATGCCTTTTGAAAACTTTCTCAAATTACTTTATTATGAAGCACTTGCATTGATGGTAGTCAAAACTATCATGTGATTTTTTATTTATTTATTTTTGAATGGAATTGCCATATTTGTTAGATTTATGAAATATGATGATTTTAATATTGCATTGGACTCATTATGTTATGGCTCCTCTCTCTCTTCTTCTTTTTTTTAATAGTCGTGTTGTAGAAGCTACTCCACATAAAGTCATTGTGCTCCCTGTGATGGGGAGTGATGTAGGCATTCAATTAAGGCAGCAGGATATGTCATGGAAAGATTTTCTGTCCAGTGCCAATCACCTTCCAAGGTATTTCCAAATCTCCAATTTTGAAGTTATCTAGTATTACAATTAACAAGGGCCTGATTATTACTATAATTGACAGTTCATCTTTAGCAATGTCACAGACAATTAAACATATCGAAACATGATTTTCAGAATGATATGATTTGATTCAATTCTCTCCTTTCGATTCAAATCTACAGGCCAAATCACAAATATACTTGAGTTGAGGCCGAATTCTGAGAAGAGTTTGAATCAATTGATTTGCAAGATTGTTTTCTATTGGATTTGTTAGTATCACCATGTTTAAATTCATTTCTTAATTGTAGCATAAAAAGATCCTTTACAGGCAAGCACACTCCAGAAGACCATATTATTTCTCAATATTATCGAATTATATCATATTGATATGTCCTGTTTCTTTTATACAGATACATATTATTTTCAATTGATTTTGGAATTGATACTAAATCCTATTGTTCAATTTGATTCTCAATTCAGAAAAGAGGAGTTTGATTCTTGAGTTAAATTGCAATGTGACAACTGTCTCAAACTAATTTTTCTCACACTTGCATTGCAATCCATGTAAATATAGTGATTTTCCTTTGTTGCAGACCAAATTATTTCCTTCCTGTCTATCAATCAGCAGATTCTATGACCAATATACTCTTTTCATCTGGAACCACAGGTAAGAACTTTCTGAAACACATGTATAGATAACTGTATGTCGCCTCTCTTGTCAGCAACTGATTTTCTGCTATTGGTCAAATCAGGAGAACCAAAAGCTATTGTATGGACACAACTTTCTCCAATCCGATGTGCTAGTGATGCATGGGCTCTCATTGATGTTCAAGTTGGTGATGTTTACTGCTGGCCTACAAATTTAGGATGGGTGATGGGACCAATTTTACTGTACTCATGCTTTTTAACTGGCGCAACTCTTGCTCTCTTTCATGGATCCCCTCTTGGCCGTGAGTTTGGAAAATTTGTTCAGGTGTGTCTCCATTGTTTATTTTCCACTGTACTGAAGTCAACATAATGCTTTTGCATTAAATATTGATCCTTGTTATGTGAAGTTGTTGCTGTTCAATACAGTGAAAGTAATATATATTTGAAAAATACTTAATTCAACTAAGCCTTAATCCTATGCTAGTTGGGGCTGGCTATATTGATCCTTGGTATGTGAAGTTATTGCTGTTCAATACAGTGAATGTCATATATATTTGAAAAATACTTAATTCAACGAAGCCTTAATCCTATGCAAGTTGGGGCTGGCTATATAGATCCTTTTTCTCCATCGCACTTGGTTTAGCACTACATTACACCCAACACTATATCTGTTTGGATTCAAATCGGGAGATGTTGTAAAGCTTTTATATTGGTTGTTACCTTTTCTGCAGTTCTCCTTCATTTGGGCTTTGCTTTGGCTATGTGTGCTCAAATAAAAGCTATACTTATAAGTCATACCCATGAGGAGATGAAGTAATATATTTGAAAAACAATACAATGAAACATAATGCAGGAATCTGGGCCAACAATAGGAGCCTGCTGCTCCTGAGAATATGACCATCGGTATGAAACCTTTTGGATGATGAGTAATCATTTAACTTTTGTTGTGCTAATTTTCAATCAAACTTGGTTAGCCCTCGAAAGGAAAACAGATCCGTAAGTTCTTTTTCCAGTTTGTTTGCTTTGCTAGTGGAAACTAGAGAAGACTACTGTTGGCTTTCCAGACAGTGGAAGTTATGCTAGAACATTATTGAAACCTAAACAATGGGAGAGAAAATAGAAAAGTGTCCTCGAGTTTTCATTAGCCATAGGTCCCCCCATAAGTATTAAAAATAACAGTAAAAGCTTTCAACATATGCTAGCAAACTACTGCTTTATAATTCTTCTGTTACATTTGTTCAGGATGCTGGAGTAACTATTTTGGGTACAGTTCCAAGTTTAGTGAAGGCTTGGAAGAGTACCAACTGCATGGAAGGCTTAGATTGGACAAAGATAAAGTAATCTTCCATTTAATATTTGAGAACTCAATATATGATATAGTTCCAAACTATGAAAAAGTAAATGAAAAATATATGTGCAGATCCTTTTGTTCCACCGGAGAATCCTCCAATGTAGATGATGACCTTTGGCTCTCTTCAAGATCTTATTACAAGCCCATTATTGAATGTTGTGGAGGCACAGAGCTTGCATCGTCATATATCCAAGGATGTCAATTGCAGCCACAAGCTTTTGGAGCATTCAGCACTGCATCAATGACAACGGGCCTTGTCATCCTTGATGAAAATGGAGTTCCTTATGTAAGGATTGTCATGATTATAAATTCAATGTCTGTTATCTTTTCTATGTGTGTATCTGATTTCTTTGCCTGTGTGACAGCCTGATTATCAACCTTGTGTTGGTGAAGTGGGTGTCTTCCCTCTGTTCCTAGGAGCAAGTGATAGAATGCTTAATGCTGATCATTATGAAGTTTATTTCAAGGGAATGCCAACGTTTAAAGGAATGGTATGCTTTTTTTTGTCATCCTTAGACCATGCCTCAATTTTTAGTTAGTGCCACACTCATTAAATTTTTTTTCTTGTCATTTTGATTGCTGATAAAGCTTTGAGAATAAGCATTAAAATCTCTCAGGATTTTTTTTTGGTCTGCAAAAAAAAGAAAAAAGAAGATTCTCTTCTTTTTTTTTTGAAATGAAAAAAAGATTTCTTTATGTTTGGTTTACATTAGCATTCTACATTTCGATACAAGAAAGGATACACATCTGTCCTTACTAGGAATATCGTGCCCAAAAGTATTGGCTAGTTTATGCAGTCAGATATTTCATGCTTTGTTGCCCAGATTATATAATATGCATCATGTTGTGAACATATTCGTCTGTTTAACCCGCTTTTTAACCGAGATTAGATGGCCTGCACCTTAGTTTTTGGACCTATTGGCTTCTTTAGCTGGTTTTCTATCACTTATGGAGCCTAAAATTATGAGCATGTGATTAGTCAGGTATTCATGTTCGGACGGTGCCATTCAGTTTCATGGCAATGCCTGTGAACTGATAGGATAATGATATGTTGCTTAGTCAGGTAATGGCATATAAATGTTGATAATCACGTCCGTTGTATTGTTATATCAATGTTGTAGGCGTCAGTTGCATTAAAGCCATCAAATAGCTCAAGTAAAAGCTTCAATAAATTTCAGTTGTTCTGTTAGATCTCTATCTAGCATTTAGTATCCTGCCTGTTGTTGAACTATCAAATCCCTGTAGCTAAGGAAATGTAATAAGGCATTTAATTGCCCCTGGCTTAACTGTTATATTTTAGATTTTCACATATGGATTTGCAGCACCTAAGAAGACATGGAGACATCCTTAAGAGAACTGTTGGGGGCTATTTCATTGTACAGGGCAGAGCTGATGACACCATGAATATTGGTGGCATTAAGGTACAACATCCTCAACAGAAAGGAGTAGTTTTGCTTTTGATACGTCATCTCTTGTATTTAGATTGATGTCTAATTTTGTGAAGCCCATAAATTTGAACTTTTCATTACTATGCAGACAAGTTCTGTTGAAATTGAGCGTGTGTGCGATCAGGCCGATGAAAGCATCTTGGAGACTGCTGCAATTAGTGTAGCGCCAGTAGATGGGGGTCCAGAACTCTTGGTAATTTTTGCAGTGTTAAAGAAGGGATTTAATGGTGAACCAGACAAGTTGAAAATGAAATTCTCCAAAGCCATCCAAAGCAACCTCAATCCTTTGTTTAAGGTTTGGCAATTTAATGTGTTTTCTTTAGCATGCACATGTGGCTCGTGCTCCTCACCACACAAATCATTTTCTTGTTTATCAAGATAATTATTTCATTAGCTCAAACTGACTTATTAACCCTAACCGTTGGTCCAATTGACAAGTGGGTCTACTTTCCTTTTTTGTTGACAATGATTCTAATCTCCCCTAATTAGATGAGAGTTATTTTCCTTCTTTGCAAACCTCTCGTCCTACTGCAAATGGTCTAACCTTGATTGAACTGGGTAGACAGATCTAGTTTGTTGTTTGAAAATTGGCTTGTGGTACTACTGATTACTAAACTAAAAAGCAGGAAAGAAATACACACGTACCAGTCTGGTGGAAATTAGGGGTATACTGTAGTTTTTTTTTACATGACAATTAAACTATTTGCTGCACTTACATAGTGGTGCCCCTTATCGAAGAGATTTACTTTATTTTTTGTTGCTGATGCATTTCGTTCCGATTCTGAACTATGATTGTTGACAGGTGAGCTTGGTTAAGGTTGTGCCTGAGTTTCCTCGAACTGCTTCTAACAAGTTATTAAGGAGAGTTTTGAGGGATCAAATGAAGCTTGAACTATCCCGCCGGAGTAAAATATAGTGGTAGCATATTCACCTAACATGTCCTAAATGGATGAATATAGTGTCCACAAGATAAACAGGTTGTCAGTGAATTTGTTTGGTTATTGGGACATTTCTGCATATGATCCTGGAAATAAGGCAATGGTTCTTGAAATTCGCTTTTTTTCCTTCCATTTAGAGGTGGAAAATGGCAGGTGGCCCATGTATGAAAGCATGAAAAGTTCAATTAAATTTTTTGGTCTAAAATTTAAGTGTTAAATCTCTTTAAATCTTCAATCAATCCATAAATTAGGCAAACGAGATCCAAATAAAAGCATTGAGAGGTAGTAATCAACCGTGAGTAGCTGGATTTGTTACGCCATCCATACAAAAAAAACATGTATAGGATACTTATACTTGTCTCGTATGTGAAAAAAAAATTATGTACGATTAATACTGTTACAAAGCCAAAAGTTATTCTCAAAATATAAGATTTGATATATAACATTAAATAAATTATGATTTGTTCCATTTACAAAAAAAGTTACTTAGAAAAATCAAACAGAGAGAAACATTCAATAATTCTTTTTTGTTCGAGATATTCAAAAACAACGAGGCAAAAAGAAATCAAGAATTGCTTATAAATTAACAAAACCAGTCATAGAACCATAACCACCTCTGCATAACCGGAAAAAGCTATGGCGGAAAGCTTAAGTTTTACTCTCATTATCTATCTGATATATGTTGCTTTCTTTGTCTTTTCTGCTACAGCAGCCAGAAATGGACTGAAAAAGCCATTTTCATAGTTTGCGTTAGATGCCACCACATTAGGCAAAGATGATGCTTCCTGTAGTGGGAGTAACTTTACTTATTTGTGTGACCCTTCTAGGTATGCTGCCCTTGGATTGGACATGGCAAATTTTCCTTTCTATGACAAATCCCTTCCCTATGATGTTAGGGCTAAAAATTTGGTAAACCATATGACATTACAAGAAAAGGTTCACCAGCTTGGACATGTTGCTTATGGTGTACCTAGGTTAGGGTTATCTAAATATAATTGGTGGTCTGAAGCCTTGCATGGTGTGTCCAATGTAGGCCCAGGAACTTTCTTTGATGAAGTTGTTCATGGTGCAACTAGCTTCCCTACTGTAATATTCACAACAACTGCTTTTAACGAGTCTTTATGGAAAACTATTGGTCAGGTAATTAGATCTGGTGCTGTTTCTAGCATTACAAGTCAGTTTTTGCTCATACGAGTCAGCTATTAATGTAAATATTTAACTAATGGAGGTTGTTTCGACCGAAGCAAGGGCAATGTACAATTTAGGTCAGGCTGGATTAATTTTCTGGAGTCCAGTTATTAAGGGATCCTCCATGGGGAAGAGTCATTGAAACACCTGGAGAAGATCCTTTCATTGTAGATAGATATCCTCCTAGTTTTGTAAGACGCTTACAGGACGTTGAGGGGACTGAAAATCACCCGGATCCAAACTCTAGCCTCTTAAAGTTTCCTCATGTTGCAAACATTTTATTGCCTATGATCTTGAAAATTGGAAGAATATTGAACACTATATCTTTGATGCTAGAGTAATTTTCTTGAAGAAAAATGCTTTTATTCCAAAATTTATAGTCATCTTAATTTATTTTCAAAATGATTGAAAAGTAACCAAAGTTGTAACTCAATGCAAGTGAATGAACAAGATATGGTAAAAATCTTTAATCAACCTTTTGAGATGTGTATGAGAGAAGGAGACATGAGCAGTATTATGTGCTCTTTCAATCGTGTCAATGGCATATCTGCTTGTGCTGATCCAAAACTCCTAAATCAAACCATCAGAGGAGAGTGAAATCTCCATGGGTAAAGATATGACAAGCTTCAATTAATTTTCTTTATTCTATAAATAATACAACTGAACAATTTTATTCTTTTTATAACAAATATATAATTTCAGATTGTGATTTCATCCAAGTTATGGTTGAATGCCATAAATTTCTTAGTGACACCAAGGAGGGTGCGGTTGCAAGAACATTTAAAGCAGGCTTGGATTTGAATTGTGGAAAATACTACACTAAAGATACTGAAGCTTCAGTAAAGCAAGGAAAGGTCAGGGACGAAGACATAGATAGGTCACTTAAATATCTCTGTGTGGTGCTTCTGAGAGTAGGGTTCTTTGGTGGAATCCCTCAATTTCAATCTCTTGGCATCAAAGACGTATGTTCCGAACAACACATTGAATTAGCAGCACAAGCAGCAAGGGAAGGAATTGTCCTCCTAAAAAATAATGATGATACTTTGCCGTTGAAGTCTAGTATGATCAAAACCTTGGCAATGGTTAGTTCTCATGCCAACACTACTAAGGCTATGATTGGAAATTATGTAGATACATATTTTTTGTGACATTCCGACCCAACAAAACGATCCTAAAAGGACGGATAGAGTGGAGCTCCTGTCTAGCTTCTAGGATGGCAGGCTAGCTAGGGTAGTAGAATGCGAAACATAGAAATGAATCGGATCATATATTGAAAAAGGAGAAACTAATCATTAGAGGCTCCTTTTGGTTGAATGACTTGGAGAGTTGGAAAAACTCTAGGGTTAAGTGTGCTCACTTAGTAGAAAACCTAGGATGGGTGACCCCTTAAGAAGTTCTCATTTCACCTACTGGACACAACCGTGCAGGTCTTGCCGATTCACTATGGGATGATGTTGGCTTTATCTAACATAGACAATTCCTCTAGTGGTTGGAGTTGGACCCCTTCCAGTAGATGTATGGTTTGAGAATGAATCATGTAGTGGGCCTGTGACATCTCGATTGGACAAAGCGATCCTAAGAGGGCAGGTAGAGCAGAACTCCTAGCTAGCCTGTCATCTTAGAGGCTAGCTAAGGTAGTGAAATCTAGAACACATGAATGAATCAGATCATATATCAAAAATAGAGAAACTAATTATCAGATATGTCTTTTAGTGGAACGGATTGGACAGTTGGAAGAACTCCAGGGTTAAGCGTGTTTGCTTAGTTGAAATCCTAGGATGAGTGACCTCTTGGGAAGTTCCCATTTCACCTACAGGACAAAACTGTGTTTTGCCAATCCATTATGGGATGGTGCTGGCATGATCCAAAGCAGATAATTTCTCTGGTGGTTGGAGTCAAGGCGTGACAGTTTGGAATCAGATCCGGACCCCCTCCAATAGATGTATGGTTCGGGAACAAACCATGCAGAAGTGATCCTAAGATATCGGCTAGAGTAGAGCTTCTGGCTAGCTTCTAGGATGACAAGCTAGCTAGGATAGTGGAATGCGAAACATAGGAATGAATTGGATTATATATCGAAGAGGAAGAAACTAATAATTAGATACGCCTTTTGGGGGAATGACTTGGAGAGTTGAAAGAACTCCAGAGTTAAGTGTGCTCGCTTAGCGAAAATTCTAGGATAGGTGACCTCCTAGAAAGTTCCATTTCACCTACAAGACAAGACTGTGCAGGTCTTGCCGATACAGTATGGAATAGTGTTGGCTTGATCCAAAAAGCGGGTGGTTGGAGTCAGGATGTGATATTCCTTATAAATACAAATACAATTTAGTTGTATTATAAATCTATTTAACGTTTTGATCATAGGAATTCCATGCCAATATATCTCTCCTATTAATGAGTTTTTGACACATGCAATGGCGAGTTATGCAATTGGATGCGACATTGCTTTGTAGGAATTACACATTGGTATTCCTAATAATGAAAGTTGTAGAGGAAGTTGTTGCTATTATAATAGTAGTGGGTATTGACTTGTCTGTTGAAGTCGAAACTAAATATCGGGAGGATCTCCTCCATTCTTGTTACCAAACTGAACTTATCAACAATGTTGCAAATGTTGCCAAAGGTCTAGTTATTCTCGTAATCATGTCAGCAGGACGAATAGATATCACTTTTGTTAAAAACAATGACAATATCAAAGCCATTTTGTGGGCTGGATACCCTGGAGAAGAAGGTGGTTGGGCCATTGCAGATTTTATTTTTGACAAATACAATCTTGCTAATTGACTAATTAACAGTTTTTAACTAAGAAATTTCAATTTTAAATAATTTTTATAATTTTTTTCTTTTTTTGGTCTTCAGGAGGAAGACTACCACTTATTTGGCATACAATTGATTATGTTGATCAACTACCAATGACGTCCCTACAATTGAGGCCAAATGATGAATTAAGCTATCTAGGTTGAACTTACAAATTCCTTAACGACTCTACAGTTTACCCATTTGGATATGGCCTCAGCTACACTAACTTCACTTGTACGTGAACATCTCCAAGAACATCAGTGCATATAAAACTAAACAAGTTCCAACATTGCATAATTTGAGCTACAAAGAAGACACCTTCATGCCTCCATGTCCATCGGTATGAACTGATCAATTATCTTTTGATGTTGTAGTGAAAAATGTGGTATACAGAGATGGAAGTGAAATTGTGATTGTGTACTCGAAGCCTCCTGAAGAAATTGTAGGGGCGAATATTAAGCAAGTGATTTGCTTTAAGAGAGTTTTTGTTAAAGCTAAAAATAGTCAAAAGATTAACTTTGAGTTTAATGTTTGTAAAAGTTTATAGATCATAGATTATAATGGTTATAGTGTTCTACCATCAAGAGCATACACTATCATGATTTGGGATGATGTAATTTCTTTTTCCAATTCAAATTAGTTTTAGTTAGGTGATTAGTAGTGCTAATAAATTTTGAGTTTAGGGAGAAGTGAATAAAATTTAGTTTTGACTAGTGATATTGTTAGTAAATGTGAATTTGATTATTCTCTTTTTTTTCCTTCACTATTTGTTGTCTGTGGTGGAGAAAAATACCTTATTGTTTAAACAAACTTGGATTGATGATAAGAAAATTCTAGATAGCATCAAATTTTCAGTGTTCGAACAAATTAAACCTTGATAATAGGCTAGTCGAAAACATAATATCGAGTCTAGTTGTTGATAAATAAAGTAGACTCCCAATTAAGCTTCTATAAACTGAAGTATAAGCTTTATTTCCATAATCATTCTTGGAAAATTTTTCATTTACCACAAGTGGAGTGGCCACGGGTTTTAATCTTTCATGTGAAATTTTTTCAAAACTTCCTTAGCATATTTTTTTGTAAGATAAAAATGCCTCCTTCACTTTGATCAAACTCCATGCCTAAAAAATAATTCATTACACAAGATCAATTATTTCAAATTCAGTTTCCATATTCAACTTGAACTGCTTTAAGGAGTCACCATCAAAACCTATTACCAAGGGATCAACATATAGAGAAACAACAAGCTCAATTGCATTCCCATTCTTTTCTACATAAAGAGTTGCCCCACTTTCACTTCTTATAAACCCTTATTGCTATAGATAACCATCTATTCTACTATACCAAGCTCGGGGTGCCTGTTTTAGCCCGTAGAGAGATTTCTTAAGCTTGTAAACCATGCATTCCTTGCCTGTAATTTGAAAATCCTTCGGTTGCTCAACTAATATATCTTCTTTAGGAAAACCATTTAAAAATGCTGACTTAACATCTAGGAGATACATTCTCCAACCTAGCTTTGTTTTAAGTGCCATCAGAAGTTTAATTGTTTCATGCCTAGCAACGGGTGCGAAAGTATCCAAAAAATCAACTCCATGCTGCTAGTAATACCCCTTGACCACCAAACGAGCCTTATATTTATTTATAGAACCATCTAGATTAAGTTTGGTTCTATAAACTCATTTAACACCGATTACTTTCTGATTTGGAGGTCTTTCTACCAAGTGCCAAGTCTCATTTTTTTTAATCATATTTATCTCGTCCTGCATTGCAATTTTCCATTCTACTTTGCTTGTAACTTCATCATAGTTAGCCGACTCAAGTGTAGCTATATTGCATCTCTCATAAGTATCTTTAAGAGATCTTATTCCCCTAATAGGAGAATCATCAATTGCATTTGAATCTTCCTCATTTTCAGTTGCATCTTGATCTTGAGTCAAATCTTCTTCAATTGAATTTTCTCTTTATTTTCAACTTCATTTTTCTCCTAATCCAATTTGGCTTATTCATCAAATTTCAAATCTCTACTCTCTATCACTTTTTTTTTTCTTTAAATCATCAATTCTGTATCCCTTCACATTGCTACTATAGCCAATAAAAATTGCAACTTCAGCTTTAGAGTCAAGCTTGTCTCAGCTTTTGGAACATGAAAGTAGCAAACACTTCCAAAAACTTTGAGATGATCAACTGTAGGCTTCACTCCATACCACAACTCATAAGGAATTTTGCCATTTAAAACTTTTGTTAGTAATAATTCAGCAATTATACTGAGGTACTTACAACCTTAGCCTAGAAAATTTTTGGAAGCTCTTTTTCAAATAACAAGCATCTCGACATCTCCATAACTATTCTATTCTTCCTCTCACTCACACCATTTTTTTAGGAGTGTATAGAACAACCATTTGATGAACAGTTCCCTCCTTTTCAAAAAAACTTGAACTCTTTTGAACTGTACTTAAATCCATTGTCAGTTCTGAGCAATTTAATTTGATAGCCAAATTGCTTCTCAACAAACGATTTGAAATTTTGGAATGAAGTGAATACCTCAAATTTGTGATTTAAGAAATATACCCAGCAAAATCTTGAGTAATCATAAATGAATAATAGAAAATATTTACTACCATTCAAGGATGAGACACTCATAGGGCCACAAACATCAGAGTGTATAAGTTGCAATTTTTCTGAGGCTTTCCACACATTTTCTAAGAAAAACATTTTGATTTACTTTCCATATTGACACACATTGCAAACATCTCCACATTCAATAATAGTAGGCAAATCTTGAACTAACTCCTTGGCATGCATATATTTTAAGGTTCAGTAGCTGAAGTGACCAAATCTCTTATGCCATAAAATTGAATCGTTGACAATGCTAATATACGCATGTAGCTTTGTATGATTCCAATTCGGATTAACGCTTCCGTTTCTCATTTTTACAGTAATGATCTCACAGTTATTAGGAACATATATGATGCAGGACTTATTTTTGAAAGACAAGGCAAAATCGTTTTCTAACATTTGCCCAACACTGAACAGATTTTGACTAATTTTAGGAACAAAGAGAACCTTAGAAATGATTTTTGTACCTGAATTTATTTCTACAAACACGTCTCTTTTGCCTTTCACATCTACAAATTTTCCATTTTCAATTTTTAGTTTGGAAATGTAAGATCTGTCAAGGTTGCAAAATAAGTTTGCATCATTTGTCAAGTGGTTAGTGCAACCACTATCTATCGTCCACACATCTCTACTATAAGTTGCTGTAAAGCAAGTGGCTGCAAACAAGTTATCTCCATTTGGTTTTTGAATCTCAGCAACTTGTGCTTGAGCTTGTTGATTAGGCTGATTTCCATTATTTTTGTAGAATTTGGCAATATGCTCAAATTGATAATAGGATCTACACTACACACCAAACCTAATCCAAAAAAAACTTTTGAGTGTGGCTTCTCTTTTTACAATAAAGACATGGTGGATAGTTTCCTATTGTTCCACCTTTGTACCCATCTCCTTCTTTTTTTCTTTTTGTCTTTCTTTTCACTAGATTGCTTTTTACCCCCATGATTACTACTATCATGCTTTTCTTTTAATTTTGCATGAAAAGCTTCTTCAGATGAGTCTTCTTGCCTTATTGCCTTTCTTTGCTCAATGACTTGTAAGGCATTCACTAGTTCTAATAGACTCATACTTGAGAGGTCTTTTGAATCCTCTAAGGAGGATATCTTTTCTTCAAATCTTTTAGGAATACTGACCGAGACCTTTTGAACTATCATTTTTTCAGGTAGCTCTTCTCCAAGCAACTTGACTTGATTCACAATCTTCATGAGTTTGTTTGTATACTCTTTAAGAGTTTTCGACTTCTTTATTCTTAGGACTTCAAACTCTCTCAGTAGATTCAACTTGAATCTGATCTGTACTCTCACAACCTTGGAACTCTTCCTGCAATCAATTCTAGGCTTGCTTTGCTATTTCACAGTTCATAATCCTTGTGAAAATAGAATTTGATACAGAGGAATGGATGACAGTGAGTGCTTTGTACTTCTTAACACTTTCCTCACTATACTGGTGAACTTGCCTTCATTTTAATAGCCCATACTGGATAGTTTTCTCCATTAAAAGCAGGAGGAATTAGAGCAGATAAATTTTTTAAAGCCATTAATCAAGTTAGATATTGGAATTTTTTTTCAAAGGTTAAGCCATACTAGTTTTCTCTCACCGCATAACCCTTAAAGATCAATAGGGCTCTGATACCATGTTGTGATTTTAAGAAAAAGAACTCTCAAGAAAACAGAGATATTTGCAAAGAAAAGAATACATATTTCATTAGCTTTCTGCAATACATATGTAGGAAATAAAAAATAGATTAAAAAGCTGGTCATCACCAACCTTACCTATTTTTCACCTATAATATATCTAACTCCATAAATCAAAGATTTACATATCTTTCTACCTTATCATTGACTATTACAGGTATACCAAAGAAATAAAAAAGACAATTCATTATTTTATCTAAGTTTGACAATCTAGAAAAATATCACTTTTTAATATTGGCAAATTTGATTTGGGTTATTCTTTCCAATTTTTTAATAACCTTCGCATATAGGATTTTTTAGTTATGGAACTTTTAAGTTGAGAATTTCTAGTTCTTGTAATCTTTCATTCTCTTAATTTAAATTCACGAAGATTGTGAATCAATCAATCTGCAAGATTCTTTTCTATTGGGTTTGTGTCGATTCAGAAAACAAGGAGTTCAGTTCTTGGTTTACATTTCAATAAGACAACTTTTCCATCTAATTTTTCTCACATTGCAATGCAATCCATGCAAATACAACGATTTTTTCTGTTGCAGACCAAATTATTGCCTTCCTGTCTATCAGCCAGCAGATTCTATGACTAGCAAGTAAAAATTTTCTAAATCACATTTATTCAAATTGTATTGCGCTTCCTGTTAGTAACTAATTTTTTGCTTTTGGTCCAAATTAGGAGAATCAAAACCTATATGATTCCTTTAGGATGTGCTGGTGATTCGTGGGCATATGTTGATATTCAAGTTGGTGATGTTTATTGCTGGCCTACAAATTTAGGATGGTTAGGACCAATTTTACTATACTCATGCATTTTAAATGGTGCAACTCTTGCTCTTTTTCATAGTCTCCTCTTGGCCATGAGCTTGGAAAATTTGTTCAAGAATATCTCCATTATTTATTTTCTACAACTCTGAAAGTCAAAATATAGTGTTTTCACGTTAAATGAAAGCAATATATATTTGAGAAGTACCTAATTCAACTAAGCATTAGTCCTAAACAAGTTGGGGCAGACTATATGAATCTTTTTATTCTGTTGAACTTCTTTTGGCTCTACTTATCTATTTGAATCCATAATGAGAGGTGCAATAAAGCTCTATACCTATTTGTATCCTGTTGTTCGATTAATTTGGAGAATATATATTCGCACTCCGGAAGTATACGGGTCATACAAGTAGTAAAAATATTATCTCCCCACAGATATTGGAGAATAGGCTATTAATTCTTTATGTTTGACAAGTATTAGGAAGATTAAATGAAGTTGAATTGAATTAACTAAATTGCAATTAAATTAAATAAATTCAAATTAAAATTAGCAAGTGATGATAATCAAAAGGAAATTCGAGCAAATAATTATTGAGATAGTCTAGTTATGAGGTTTCTATTAATTCTAAATGTAAACTTTGAATAGTTGATTTATGGTATTCAATTTTTGAAGGAGAACTAACTTAGGGTATCTAGATTCCTCCTTTGAGTTAATAGAATGTTAAAACCATGTGACATCTACTTTCGTAGATTAACACAGTTAAAACTCATTAAGTCGATGTTAATTCTTTTATTCTCAGAGAACTTAGCATATGTCTAGGTCTAAAAATTCTAAGTTTAATATGTGTGATCCAATCTAGTTTGTCACCCTCTCATTTTTATTCAAACAGATCTAAATCATGCAAATATGGGTATCGACATATTCACAAACATTAAATTCTCACATATTAAATTAGGAATTTGAGTATTTAACATAAATCAAACTATTCAAAGTTGCATTTTGAATTAATAAATAAATCTCATAACTAGATCTAAGTATTTAATCTAGCAATATTACAATTATATCAACACAAATAAAATCCACAAAAGAAATAAAAAGTATAAATAACAAATTTAGATTTAATTGGTTGGTTGGCCTCGTTGATCGCATTCCAAGCTTGTCAAAATTCCTCCTCTCCCTTTTGTGTCATAATATTTGCTAAAGACTAATGATTCTCTATTCCGTCTTTTGCTTGAATTCTTTTTATTGGCTATTCTTTGTTCCTTCACAAGGTAACAAGTATCTAAAAGTGTGTGTTAGCTTCTTTCTATGCTCCTTTATATAGAGTTTCCAGCATAGTTATGTTGGTCCTCAACACACCTCCACTTGCCTATGCTCTGTCTCCATTTCATTGCTCTTGGAAAGCATAGTTAGGATAATAAAGATGGGTTGTATACAATAATTAGGTGCAATGCTCCTAAAAAAAATTATAATTTGGGTTCAAGTGATTTGTAAAGATATCATTTCAAAAATTATTCTTGTTTGTCTTGGTTTACATTCCACGTTGATTAACTTCCATTCTTTCATTTTTCTTGGGCTAATTGGGCATTGGGCTTTGGATTCATTTTTGCTTAAAATAACAAATATGTGCAAATAAAAAAAAAAGAGGAGCCATACAAAAATGGAGTTTATTCTTGTTTTAATATTCAAAATAAAATTAAATTTAATTAAAACAAATGATTAAACAGACGCATATTTTGTTGTTATCAACTATCTTGAAAGGAAAACCGATTCATAAGTTCCTCTTGGAGTTTGTTTGCTTTGCTAGTGAATGTACAAGACTACTGTTAGCTTTTCAGAGAGCTAGGTGAAGTTATGGTCTACAATAGTACTAAAAGCAAAAGAATGGGAGAGAAAATAGAAACGTGTCCTCGTATTTTCATTGAACTACTGCTTAATAATTATTCTGTTACAATTGTTCAGGAAGCTAGAGTTACTATTCTGGGGTACAGTTCCAAGTTTAGCGAAAGCTTGGAAGTGTACCAATTGTATGGAAGGCCTAGATTAGACAAGGATAAAGTAATCTTCTTCTTTATCTTCGAAATATCAGTGCCTAATGTAGTCCCAAACCATGAAAAAGTGAATAAGAAGTGTATGTGCAGGTCCTTTTGTTACAGTGGAGAATCCTCTATCATTGATGGTGACCTGTGGCTTTCTTCAAGATCTCATTACAAGGCCATTATTGAATGTTGTGGAAGCACAGAGCTTGCATCGTCGTGTATCCAAGGTTGTCCATTTCAGCCACAAGCTTTTGGAGCATTCAACACTGCGTCGATGACAACAGGCTTTGTCATACTCGATGAAAAAGTTAGTAAAACCAACATGATACCTAAACCTGTAAGCATGAGATCAGTCAGGTACCATGTTTTGATGGTTCTATTCAGGTTTATGGTAATGCCTATTACTGCTTCTTGGACAAAGCTACGTTACCTAAACAGGTAATGGCATATACATGTTGATATGACTTCCGTATGCTTTTAACGTCAATTGCTTCAAAGCCAACAAATTGATTAAACAAAACTTCATTAAATTTCAGTTGTTCTGTTAGATATCAATCTAGCACTTTAATAGCCTGTAGTTAAGGACGTAAGAAAGCATTTAATTGCCCCTGGCTTGATTGTTATGCTTGAGACTTTTGCACATGGATTTGCAGAATGTAAGAAGACATGGAGACATTCTTAAGAGAACTATTGGGGCTATTTCACTGCAGAGATGACACCATGAATCTTGCTTTCGATAATTCATCACCTGAATTGAATGTGTTGCATAAAAATTTGGCTTCTCCTTCGCCATCAAGTTCTGTTGAAATTGAATGTGTGTGATAGAGCTTATGATAGCATCATGGAGACTGCTGCAATCAGTTCAGCGCCCGTCAATGGTGGTCCAGACTCTTGGTAATTTTTATGGTTTTAAAGAAGGGATTTAATGGTGAATCAGAGAATTTGAGAAGGAAATTTGCCAAAGCAATCAAACAACCTCAATTTATTATTATTTTGGACAAAACAACAAAAATTAAGGAAAAGTAGACTATTTTTTTTCCCTGTAATTTATTCTATTCATATAGCTTGGTTATCCTTTTTGGAATAATTATTATCCTTTACGAATTATTTTTTGCCAATTCGAGTTGGTTAATCCAATTTTTGAATAGTTTTCAGACCAACTTGCCAACTTTGTACCAGGTGAATAAAAGAAACTTAATTTAATAAAAATAATAAAACAATAAATATGTTTAACTAACAATTATCATAATTTTAACTTTTAGGGATAATATTATATTTATTTGGTGTCCAGGTGGTAACACATTGCTGAAACTTTAAAATTTATAACCAGTAAGATTAATTATTTTATAATTTATTAGCCATATTTAGTTATTTTAATAATTATTAACTTTTTTAATAAACGTTTCTATTAATTTATTGAATAATTTTTTATAAAAAATTAAAAATATGTCACATGAATTAATTTTTTATCACTAAAAATTAATTCCAATAAGCATTAAAAAAAATATCATTTTACATTTTAACCCCTAAAAAGATACAAGCTAATTAAAAAATTCCCCAACACAACCGATGGTGTTTGAAATTAGTAACGACCACTAGAGATCTGAATGGGATGAAGTGGCCCCTACAATTGCTTTATTGGTGGCCGGCATGGCTTATGTGAGCTTCACATCTACATGGCCCGTGGAATTGACATTCAAATTCCATAAATACCCTCATCCTCACATCACTTCTCTCTTTCCCTCCCCACTCTGTCTCTCTCATTCATTCTTTCCTTTCCACCACTCACCTTCGATTAGTTCTATGGTATCACCACCGATCCTCCATCAGACCACCACTCTCACCATCTCGCCATTAAAGATTCTCCTCATCTCGATATTTCCCACGTTGGTCCCTCCTTTGCATCCCATCTCTCTGATGTCCTAAAAGAGGTGATTTACTCTTCTCCACCTTTCTGTAGGACCAGTCAATTGCGGCCTTTCTTTGTCTGGAGATGGATTTTTCCTAGAGGAGAGTTTCATCCTTTAACAACTATGCCAACTTTTCTTGTTTACAAACCAAAATATCACCTTAGGAGGAAAGGTGAATATATTAAGCATTGCTTCACTACTTTATGACCAATTCAAGTCATCCTAAACTGGGTAAATTGGAGATGTTTCAGCTGTATGACACAAATATGCATTTAACAATAGATTGTCTAAACCTTTCAATTTATTATATATGTTAATCCTATATTTAAATTTACTTGCAGAAATCAGAATTAGATACAAAGCATCGGTAAAGCAGTCAAAACAATGTATTTAACCAAAGGATCAAGCTTCAATCAAATAGTATAAAGGACATGGTATAGAAATGAAGAGTATGAAATACTGCTTTGACCGTGTTAGAGAATCAAACTTCTATCTATATCCTCAGCTAACTTTTTATATATGTATCTAATTTTGATATCCATGCTTTTGGCTATATGCTTTTTTAATCCAGTTAGATCTTCAAAAGCATTTCCCTGATGGTAGTGAATGCTAGTTTTTTCAAGGCATATGTAGACATTCTTCCTATGCTCTTTATCCATCTTCGATTAGCTTACTTCCTATGCTCTTCTTGTGCCAGAGGAATTTCAACATTGTTCTATTAACTAGAAATATAGCCTTATATCTATTGTTATCAAATGTACATTGTGAATATTCAAATCAGTGGCGAAAAACTTTACAAACCTGTCACAAGCCCTTTACACAGGGTTACCAAAGACATCATCCACATTTTAGCATTTCTCAGCACTCCATGGCTTAACATTCTCTTCCTGGTCATCATTGCAACCTGGTCTTTCAGTTAGGAACTGTTCCCAAAATAAATCGTTTAATCTAGCAGGCACAGCCGATAATACATCATTTACCGTGGCAGGCTCTTGATTGTTAGGCCTTTCAGTTAGGAACTGTTCCCAAAATAAATCGTTTACTCTAGAAGGTACAGCGGGAGGCCCTTTATTGTTACTTCCTACGGTTAACTGTTCCCTGGTTACATAATTTTCTCCAGCAGATGCTGGAGCAGGCTCTTGATTGTTTTGTCCTTCAGTCAGAAACTGTTCCCAGAATACATCAATTACCCCAGCAGGCTCTTGATTGTTAGGCCTTTCAGTTAGGAACTGTTCCCAGAATACATCATTCACTCTAGCAATTGCAGCGGTCGGCGCTTGAAAGTTATTTGAGGCCTCCTTCGATGAAGATAATCTCGTGTCATCATTTCCACCGTTCCTGTGATTTGAACTAACCATCATATCGAATCCTTTACCATTATCATTACACTTTGATTCTCGAGATCTGCCAAATTCCTGATGCGGTACAGGCGTCCCATCAGTTTCCACATTAGAAATCGGAAATGGGATACAGAAAGGACGTGGCCGCCTCTGCGTAATTACTGACGGATCATCGCCGGAATTCTGTGCCTCATATGTTGCTGCTGCTACTACACGGGAAACAGGACCCACACGCGATTCAGCCGTGTCGATGGTCAACGAATCTGCTGATGGGGAGGAAGCTGAGTAAGAGAAGGAATTTAGAGAATAAGAGTTTGTATTAGAGATTGTTGTTTGTTTTGTGGTTAGTGATACATTTGTGGTTGGATGCTCAATTTGAAAAGAGCTTTCTTTCTGGAAAATAAAACAATTCATTTTCTTGCTTTCTTTCTTGAGAAGTGTCACGGCGATTCAGAAACTCAAAGTGCCGAGGTCTTTGATTTTGGTCTTTTTGATTTTTGTCCTTTAAAGTAATTTCATACGAAATAAAAAGCCATCTAAAAAGTGGTAAGTGGCTAATTTTATTGACTTTTGTACCTGTTGGTCAGATCGGATTAACTCATGAACCAACCAATGACTTTTGAAAAAAATCGATTTGATCCTATACAAAACCCACAAATCTGAAATTCGGACGAACCGGCGGAACCGGGTTTTTGGATCACTCATCAAAACTGATTTCTTCTTTACCTTCTTCCTGCCAAATCTTTTGCTTTACCTAAATGGACCATTCTTGGCATTTCCCTAGCCATGCTTGGTATGACACTTACCTTGGATTGAGTTCGCTCTCGCTATGAGTAAAAGAGCTCTTTTCTTCTCTGATTTCCTGCTTCAGTACTCGGTATGTTGTGTTCTTTTTGTATGTGGCGTTTGAATGAGCTACTTTAGCCGCAAACGGTAGCCATACGCTGTTTTTGTCAAAGATACTGCATGAATCTCATCTTGTTTGTCTACAAACGCAGATGAATAATCAACGGCACTACTAAAGATTTTTCTACCTTGTGCAACACGAAATGAAACAATAGGAGATTCTTTTTTGTGTGGTAGTTTGAATTCTGATTTAGGTAATGATAAGTTGTTATAGAGTTTCGAATTTATAATCTGTAGCTTAAAATGTTTTATTCTGCTTATTTCCAAATACCAACTCTCAATTTGCAGAATTAGAAGCTCATCTTTTTATTCAGTACAATTAAGGCAATACTCAGTATGATCCAACTTGAAGAATATTATCAAAGTTTCTTAATGAGTCATGGTAGTTTTAGTGTGTTGATATTCTTCCTGTTCATTGAAGTTAAAGGTTATATGTTCAATGTTCGTATTTTATTATATTCTATTGAATGCTAATAGCTAAATTACTCGTTGGTTTTAGGTCCAGCCAATATCAGGATTTCTGGTAAGCTAGCTTTGAATTTATCATCGCATTATGCAGCTGGTATAATTTTGGCATCTTGCTACCTTGGTGGTATGTCCATCACTCCATCTGTTAGACTTTACAAATAATGCATTCTTACTTGTTCATCTTTCTAAGACGGTAGTTCTTAGATTCATTGACTGCAGGAACAGCAAGAAAAATTGTGACTTACCTTTCACAGATTGAGACCTCTCAATTTCTTTTATATTTTTTTTTTTTCCAATGCTTTTGAATCTTTCTTTATGCTGCAGTCATAAGATTTTTTATGAATGCCTAACCTGTTGAAGGGGTGTTTTAAATGAGTTTCAGATGGACTCTTTACTATTTTTAAAGAATTCTGAAGAATTCAGGTACAAGTATTTAAATGGGTCTAACGAGTTTGGGATGAGTAAGGGTATGAATGATAAAAATCTAAACAAATACGGGTACACGTAGTTAAAAATTCGTGAACCACCCTACGTCCATCCCTAACTATTAGTTTATTCTTAATTTGACTTTCTATTTCTGGAAAATCCTGGAAAAGGTCTATTGTGGGAATTAGTAGACTTTTTCTTTTTTCTCAGTTCTTTGTTAATTAGGCACATTTACGTTAAACTACTGAGAATTATAACATAATCTTGAAAGTCAGTCAGTTTTCAAATCGGGAGCAATCATTAAGAATAATAAAAATTGATTGATGCAAACTTTTGTTGATTGCTGTGACATCAATTAGTTTGAACTTTTAAAATCAAAATTGACTCGCACTGAACCGGCTCAATATGTTTTTCAATTATTGTTTCATCTTGGATTTAAAGCTTAACAGTTTGAACTTAATGAAACTGAACTGAAGCAATAAGATGCTCAGTCAACAAGTCAAAAAACAATGGCTATCTTCTGCTAATTGATTCAAATTTCTAATTGTTATATGTGTGCCGGATATAACTCAAAAGGAACAACCTTAGGACGTGCAATGGAAATCCATGGACCTAAGTTCTTAATTCCTTTGTACAAGGACCCTATGAAAAGTTTTAATCTCTTTCTGAAATGCTCTGCTCAAGGTCCTGAGGTAAGCAACTATTTCATCTGTGTATATCATTTTAGGTAAAACTATGATAATGAGGTGTTTTATCGTTTCTAAGTTGCATTTTCTACTCAACCTAGTGTTTACAAATGATTCCAGGCTTATTGACCATTTGTTCTAAGCGAGCTTTCGGTTGTATTTCATCAAAACCCCAAAGTGTATTCTTGACACCACTGACAAATCGAAACATGGGGGAAAATGGCTGCCAGGTTCTGTTCTGAATACTGCAGAATGCTGTTTGCAGCCTGCAAGTCATCCTAGAAAAAAAGATGATATTGTAACAATTGTATGGAGAGATGAAAATGATAATTCCAAAGTGAATCATGTGAGGTTCGAAGAACTTCAAGAACAAGTGATATAATACTTCCTGTCCTTCTATGATTCTATCCAATTTTTTTTTATTTGTTATGCTCTATGCTTCGGTTTCAATAGGATAACACGATAGAATGATAATTAATTCAGTTCACATTGGATTCAAATGGGTGTCTGATTTGTAATTCGGTTGCAATTTTATCATGATCATATAAAGGGATGTTTCTAATGCACTAGTTGCAATGTTTACAAAGGGCGATGCAATTGCAATTGACATGCCAATGATAGTCAATGCTGTTGTTACATACTTGGCTACTCAATTAGCAGGATTTGTTGTTTTATTGATAGCTAACAGCTTTGCAGCCAAGGAAATTGCCAGTGTTTTGCATATTTTCAATGCTGAAGCTATCTTTACTCAGGTTCAGGTAAGTCTTAGTTTTGATGTCGTAGTGCTTGAAAACAGTGAAATTTCCGAAAGGATTTGAAATTACTTGGTCTACAGTAGACATGATTCCTTTATAAGACTCTTGTATGCTGAAGATAGATCTTTTTCCTCCGGATCCTAAATGGACCTGTATCTAACACGTGTTCTGTTTCAGTCTGCATATGATACTCTGTCCCTTTCTCCTCCTCCCTCTTCTGGGGCTCTGCTACCTGCCTAGAGGAGGATGAAAATTTCCATTGCAAAGGTAAAAAGCACTTTCTAAATTTTGATAATTGTTGTGATGGGAAACCTTTTATATGAAATTAAATCGTCTTAACTGGGCCCTTTACTTTGGATGCTGCTGCTACAATAAGGTCCATAAGGCAACAAATTTTATGGAGACAGAATTGTAGAATACACCAAGGAAGTCATGGTTATGTCTGCATCCTTAGTTAACAGTGCATCATGTTTTTTGGTGGTTCAAATGTGCAATCTAAAAGATTAATGTTTCTAAATGCTTTTGGCATTTGCGAAAGTAGATAGCAAATTGAATTGGTTCTCGGAAATCCTAGCTTTTGAGATGAATGGATTGCAATTTTCTTTATTAAAAAATTGATTCTTTGAAACAAATGATAACTCCTAATGAAAGCAGAGAACATGCTGCTGGTTGAACAAGTTTCAGTCATCAACTGACTAATAATTAATTTATTAAGATGCTCTAAAACCTTAACGTTGCTTCAGGTAAGCATAGTTGATTTGTGTCAAAAAAATTTAACATGTTTTGTCAAGGATAATGTCAGGGCAAAGGAACTGACTTAACTATTGTCTCGCTAGTTTGCCCATCTAAGTGGTGGCATTTGCATATAAAACTACTGGTCCTTTACTTTTAGTTTTAGCGGAGAGCAGCCCCTTATAAGAGTTCATTCAAAGTTTGCTTGGAGAATGATCTGCAAGTAACAACCGAATGATGTAGCTGTCAGGTATGAGAAGAGAAGTAAGCAATTGATTCTGCCTCAAAATGAGATGGGATGAAAGTATCTCAGTGCCTATCTGTCTCTGGTTGAGTGCCTTCCATTTTCATGTCACTAGGGTTGAGCTGAGGCAGGCCTCTAAAATGTTGAATCAAATGAGCGTCATACCTTGGTGGAAACCCTTATTGGAGCAGCCAATGTGATAGAAAGGGTATTAAAGTAAGTAAATCAGCTAGAAGAGAGGACAAACTCCTCTGTATTGCTATTATATAAACAGGCTCGCCTGTACTTTCTAATACACTGAAATACACATTCTCATAGAATTTCTTTCCTTCTAACTCCATTTTTTGTACTTACGAGACGGATCAATTAAGCCATGAAGTGAAGGTTGCTGTTGCTCCAATCTGAATTGACTTAAAAAAAAAAAATTAAAAGTGAAATCGTATAAACTGGAGAAAGCTAGATATTGAACTATTTGGGGCCACCAAAATCATTTTCAGCTTGCTCGATTTAGGGCGAACACAACATATTCGCAATTTTTTTACAAATGCTTTTATAATTAAGATATGGTCTGATTTTTAACCACACTGTTTTGTATTGTCGATTCTGATTTCTCTTCTACGCAGATCTTATCAAATGCTTGTTTTACAGCTATCAGTCTTTCTACTTTGATGATAATGATGAGAGTGATGACAAGTTACTATGTTTACGCTCGTCTGATTGGGGATGTTGATTGACAACCATCCGGGGAAGGTGGTGGCTATAGCTCGGAGACTTGATATGGATTGGTCGACGATGGCAATGACAAGCTTCTGAGGTAAAGAACGGCACTACAGTTTTCTGCTGTTCCTCCACTGACAAGAACTAGACCTCCCAAACTCTGGAAATTTTTTTAAGCCTTGCAAAAAATTTTCTTTTTTGTTTTGGCCCCCCTTTTTTAAAATTTTCCTCATCCCCCTTAATTATTTTGGATGCTGTCTCCTCCATTGATGGTCCTCTTCAAATACCTTGCTTGTTCCTCTATCCGTAGCTGAAGGGCTCTTTGTACCTATGTCAAGGATATTCAAATACATTTTCTTGGATGAATATTGCATTTGGGAATAGATATCTAAATTTCAATTCCTAATAATTTTTAAATACCATATTTATATATGCACTGTTTATTTGCCTTGTGTTAAAGGAAAGTATGGCATACCTCAAGTTGTTCATGCAACCGTTTTTGAATTTCTATTTGTAAGCGTAAAGCCTCGGTAAATTGATTTGTACTGCGACAAGAAAATACCAGGAAAAACAAACATCAACTCAACACTCAGAAACCGAGCAATCAAGTACCTACAGATGATCCCATAAAAGGTTGATGCTACGACGGGACGACAAAAACTAAAATAGCCTATTTCTTTATATTTACCTCAGAAAATCCGAGGGTTCTTCCAAATACCAGTCCTGGGGTACATCATTTGCAACAGGCCCTTGATTACCGTTTCTGTCATCCGAAATAACCATCATATCAAATTCTTTACCGTTATCATTAAACTTTAGTTCTGGAGATTTGGGAAATTCCTGATGCGGATCAGGGATCCCAGCTGAATAAGGACTCCTATTGGCTTGAAGTGTAGAAGGTGCAAGACGCAGACTTAGATCGCAGGAAATATAATCATCAAACTCGTCACCAGAAATCGGACATGGCGTCCACGCGAGACGAGACCGTTTCTGGGTAGTTACTGACGGACCTTCGCCGAAATTCTGTGCCTCAAATGTTGCTGCTAGTGCATGAGAAACTGAGCCCACAGGCGATTCAGCCGTGTCGATGGTCAACGAATCGGCTGATGGAGAGGAAACTGAGTGAGAGAAAGAATTTAGAGAGAAAGAGTTTGTATCAGAGATCGTTGTTTGTTTGGTGGTAAGTGATAGATTTGTTGTTGGATGCTGAATTTCAAAAGAGCTTTCTTGCCGGAAAATAAAGCAATTCATTTCTTTCTTGCTAGTAATCAGAATCTGCTAGACTGTTTTTGATTTTATTAGTCTTATTTATAATCAGAAGTTTGCCTCTTTGCAATTCTACTAAATTTTAAAAAATTCACCATAAAAAAATAATTTCTTTTTGTTTCCTCTCTTTCTTTCCACCTTCGTGGACCGGACAAAAACAAATTCTTTATATTGTTAAGAATTTTCCAAGAACCCATTAAAGGTACGTTGCTTATTGACCCATCAGGATTTAGGGTCTTTCTAAGTAGTTTCTGTGAACCAAATGAAAACCAATATTTAAGAACTAGATAATACCATGGACTAGGTTAACTGTAAACTGATGACCAATTATTAAATTGACTTAGAACTAGATAATACCGATGGGTCAAATCAGTTAAATTATAAACCAATGATCAATCAAATTTGGATCGACTTGAAAATCAATTGGTTAATTTAGTTATTTTAAAGTAAATTAATTATTTTGGACTTAAGAATAAATTTTATTAATTATATACGGTAACTAAACTAAAATTGAAAATCAATTAGTTTTCTATATCCAAATTGATCGGTGATTAAATTTCTAAAATAATTATTTGAATCCTTGTTAGAGACAATATGATTTGATAAAATATAAATATCTCGGCTCATTTGATACAATCCACTTTGATCTCTTTTCTTTTGTCTTTTCTGCATTTACCTATAGTCTGACATATCGTTTTTTATGAAGATAATCTATCCGCCGGTTTTGAAATTTTATTTTAACATTGTCTATAGTCTGAAATATCAGTTGTCGATTGATATTTCTTCCGCCGAGCTTGACTTTTCCTTAACATTATCCACAACCTAAAATACTAGCTGTAGTTTGGTATTTCTTCCAACGAACTTTTACATTTTTTAATATTGCACTCATGAGCAATTTCCAACTCATTTAGCAAGTTCGCTAATCAACATTGGCAACTCATGAGCAGCTTCCAACTTATTTGGTAAGCTCTCCCGACAACAATACAACAATCACATTTTCAACAACCGACTCTTTCGATGTTCTATACCTCTCATCTCAAAGGGTGGGATTAAATCTCGTCAAATGTGTAACGAGCGATCGCTGACATGCTTAGCAAGTTTTCTACAAAATACATTATCAATTTTGTGCATTTGAGTCGATTTCATTCAATTTTTAGTTGAGAATAGAGTATTGTACTACGATGTTTAGTACACAACAAAAAAATGAAATATGGAATGAAATGGTATACTAATAGATAATAAAATTCCTTATCATGTTTTTAGTAAAGGAATGAAATATGAAATTAATTAAAAGACCGAAGTACCTATATCAACAATTTCAGTATAATTTAATTTACCCAATGAATTATGTAATAAAAAAAAGCATATTCTTCAAATTGACTACATGATTATTTTTTATTTTTGTAAAATATTGTGAAGGAAAATTATTTCATAATTCCTATTTTTTATTCTTAGTAAATTTGCAAACATGTAATCTTAAAAGGGGTTACATTTTTTTGGCAAAATTTTATTAAAAAAAATATTATTTTGGCAAAATCAATAAAGTTGGAGTCTAATAAATAAACAAATTGTTGAATTGAGAGTTAGTTCTATGCTATAATTGATTTGGATGGATATATTAGAAGAGGAATAACTACATAATGATAAGGATGATAACAATTCTATGTCATCTGTAAGTTAGAGTTTATTTATAAATCTAAGATTTATATATTAATTTTTTATATATTTTATTATCATATATTATCGATAGTCCCTTTTATTTATTTAGTCATTTATGTCTAAATATTATTAAATATTGCTTATTTGTTGATGGATATAGATTTCTTTTATATATATATTATTCTTATTATTTTTTTAGTGTTGTTTGATTATGGGCCTTTTACCAAACCCAATATTTGAGCAACTCTTTTTTAGAGGAAAGAGTCGACATTACATTTCTCTAGAAGGGACTTTGAGAGTCACTTCATTAAATGGAATTGACTTTTCACTATCCCCTCCTCTATATATAGCTACCTCTTCTTCTTATTTTCCTTACTGGCTTGATTTTGATCTTCAGAGCATCTCTTTTTAAAATTGTTTTCCTCTCTCTAGCTTTCTACATTTCAGTAAGTTTTCTAACTTTGCTCATTTCTTCTATTCTTTTATCGGGATTATGTGTTCTTCTAGTGATAAAGATGTTCGGATTTTTATTGATCAGTTTAAGGTTTCTTCTTCGGGTCACATGGAAGATAATGTTGAAGTTACTGAGTCAGGGGCTGGCAAAGTAAAGTTTAGGAAAGAGAATATTAAGATTGTTAATGTCCCTTTTGATATCGATGATGGTGAACTCCTAGATACATATTCTATGTACAATGTTGCACATACAAATTAGTTCACCCTTTAGAGTATATGAGGGTAAACGAGCCTTTGGATAATGATTCAATAATGTTATATCAGGAGGACTTTCATTCTAGGGTTCAGTTATCTTTGTCTGAGTCCTTGAAATCTTTATTTAATGATCATGATATCACCATCAGTCCAACTCCATCGTAACAGTTCAAGGCTTTTATATGCTATAATAGAATTAGCTCATTGTGAGAGGACCATCCTTACAGCTCAGGGGTACGCGAGCTTTATCACTTGTATGACCATGTTAACCGGGATCACTGCTTTCTTCAAGCAAAGAATAATTGCAATAATTTCAGCAAACAATCCAAAATATTTAGTTGCCAACGAGCCTTTGTATCATGGTCGATATCCTTATGAAACTCATAGTACTCACTCTTGTCTCTATGGCCCCAAATATCCCCTCTCATCTTTCTAGGATAATTGAGTTGAACTTTATTTTCGTGCTCTCTTACCTAAGATAATATGTTCAAGCGTGGCTTGTTCAAAGGGGTGAAATCTTCGTCTTAGTGTGATATATCCTCTTTGAGGTATAGCGTTCTAATAACATGGCTCATCCAAGGATGCCAAAGTGGTGATCTTCTCCTGGGCAACCATCTTTTGATTCGAGAGGCGTATCTCCTCTTTTGAGGTCTATCCTCCTTGGGCGATCTTCAATGCTGAGCCTCATAGACTTCATCAAGTTTTGTTTATTTATGAGCTCAGGCCATAAGTTCTGCAAAAGTTACAAGTAGGCCTATGCTTAGACTTTCAAATAGCTTGTTATATTTACAGTTTTTTGCCATAGCACTGATAGCTACTTCATCATTTAGGTTCTCAATTTGCATTACCATCCTCTGAAATTTGGAGACTTGCTATCTTAATGTCTCATCATCTTCCCTTTTCAAGTCAACCAGGTCAGATGAGATTTTCCTAAATGGTGCATTTGTTATGAATCCTGCTCAAAATGCAGTTGCTAACTAAGAGAATGATTTGATGGATTCTATTTTGAGAGTCTGGTACCATTGTTGAGTTGCACCTTTAAGGGTAATTGGGAAGACTTTGCACATGATGTCTTCAAAATTGGTTTACAGATACATCATGGTTCAGAAGGTCGTTAAGTGGCTTCGGGGATTAGTGGATCCGTTATAGGATTAGAAGGTAGGTATTTTGAATTTAGGTGGGGATGCCGCCCCAAGATATTGGCTTATAGGGGTGAGTCTTCCCTACGGTCATAATCTCCCATATCACCTATTTCCCTACACTCTCTAAACAACTCCTTGACTACATTTTAGAGATTGGCATTGTCAACAGCTAGCTATATGTGATTTGGCTCTTGGCTATGGGGACCAACTATGTTGAGGTTCGTCTTTAACTCAGCTTCAAGTAGTTGCTTAGAGGGAGGGTGTCTCTGCCTTTCGAATGATGGCAAAATGGATATTAGGTTCCCTTTGATGTTGGTTTGCTTGTCTGTCTAATGGAATTAGCTCACCACCTTGAAGGGAGAACTCAAGCAGGCATTTCAATTGTAATGAATTGTCCATAGGCATGGCCTAGGGCTACCATAACTTGAGGGTCAGTTACTTGTGGAGGCAGTAGTATGGTGTGTTCGCCAACTTCGTTGTGGTAGTCACCTTGACCTTCCATGTTAATGAGGCCTCTAGATTCATTAACCATGGCGATATGGATGGAAAAAAGTTGGAAGCAATGGAGATTGGAGGTATCTTCCACGTTCACTGCACCATCAATCGTTAAGTATTGGAATTGAAAATTAACCATATGCTAGAATTGATTTAGAATGGGATATATATATATATATATATATATATATATATATATATAGAGAGAGAGAGAGAGAGAGAGAGAGAGAGAGAGAGGAGTGGTTATATTGGGATAAGGATAAAAAAAATCATACATTATTTATTAGTTGGAGTTTATTTAGGAATTTAATATTTTTTAACATTTGTATATTATTTATATACTTTATTGTTATATATTCTCACAAATAATATATATATATATATATAAGTAATATTATTTAATAATTTGTAAGTTGTGATATAAAAGAGGTTAATTAAGATAAGTGCGTTTCTGATTAAAAATTAATCTAAATTCAAATTTTCTCTGTAAATTTTAAACTCGCTGTTTAATTTGTAAAGAACATTTCAATCAATGGACATTCATCTTATCATTTATTATTAAGTAAAAATAAAAATTTTATTTTAAATAATAAAATATGATGATTATTCTAAACTAAATAATTTACCTTAAGCCTTACAAAAAAAAGTATACCATAAAAATATAAAAATACATATTTATAAATTGATTATTCAATTTGGTTTCTATTCAGTTTTTGTTCGGTTCTCAACAAGAATTGCAACCAAAACAACAAGTAGATTTTTTTAGGTTTGTTCCGGTCTTAGTTCTTATAAAATAATTCATTTTCAATTTTGGTTTGGATTGATTTAGCAGTTCTGATTTGTCTTATTTTGCGATCGATCTGGCAGTGGTAAAATGACAAATTTTTTATAGTGTGTCTCAGAACCATGCATAATTTTATATAAATTAAATGTTAATTTCTTCAAATATAATTGAAAATGGTAATTGGATTGTTGGAGGAGACAAAAACACAATGAGCAAGTCATACAACTATATATGCAAATTTATAAAAATGGACATATGAATTAGGTATATAGAGGTTAACCCTGCAAAAGAGAAGACACGTATATTTTTATTGCGGCTATGCATTCTATTACATGTTTTGTTATTAACAATTTAATGGGGAGTTATATAAAATAAGAGGAGAAACCAGTAATTATCTAAGTATCGTTTATCAAAAGCATTATTTTTTTAAAAAAAAAAGAAAAATTACCTCCACAGTTGGTAATCGGTGATCTAATGGCTTGAAAAAGCTTTTGTAGGCACATCTCTTTGAGCTCTCTTTGACAATTATCTTCTTCCTTCTAGTAACTAGGTGACCACCACCCGTGCTCAAAACGTGGTTGCATTTAAAATATTTTTTATTTAAATTATTAAATATATATTTTGAATTAAATTTTAATAAATCTAAATATATAACGTGATATGGTATTTTTAAAGAAAGTGTAAGTTTAAACGGAAAAATAGTTTAGAAGATAATTATAACGTTGGTTTATTATATAATTCACAATATATATTGACTTTTTTTAGCTAAGATTTATCTATAATAATTTTATAGCTTATTGTAACATAAATTTACTTATGTGTCATATTTCAAAGTATAAACATGTATTTATTAAATTGTATTAATTTATTTGTTTAATTTGATAGTGAATTCACAGTTATATTTGAAATGAATTAAGTTATAGCATGAAACTCAATGTTAACATCGTTTTTCTTATTCTCCCATTACACATCATTATGCATTTGATTTCATTAACTTATAAACATTACTAAGCTACTGCTCTCTAATTTTGTACATTTAGCTATATTTGATCACTGAATTAAACATTAGAAGTTACGACAGCCTATTTCCTTAGATATCTGACAGTGTAATATTATTTGCTTGTAATATCTATTGCCATCACATATTGAGCAGATATACATTCCGAACCTGATGCAAGCTTGTAGATAATTTATTAGGTTCTCATATGAATTAAAAGAATATTTAATTTTGTATGAATTAGAAAAGAAAAGTATTATTAGAAAAGAATTTAAGAATTAAAAAAAGCAAGTATTATTAGAAAAACAATTAAGAGAGAATTAAAAAAGGCAAGTATTAGTAAAAAAGCATTTAAGAGAATTAAAAAAAACAAGTATTATTAGAAAAACATTTAATTTCGTATGAATTAGAAAAAATAAATATTATTAGAAAATCATTTAAGTGAGAATTAGAAAAGACAAATATTATTAGAAAAGCATTTTAACATTCAAATTTAATATATTTATTTTCCTTAAAAATCAGTAATATCTATTGACAATGAAAAAGGATTTGGTACATTGATTTTCTCAATTCACAATCATAGCTCCGTCAGCTTGCTGAGTCAGCTGGAACGGGAAGGGAGAGAGCGAAACCGAGCGGCGCTGCCATGAGAACAAAGCTGGAGTCGCTAAAAAACTAAAGGAACCCCAGAGACGCGACTGTCTCGATAAGGAGTGAAATCGCAGCTACCTGCGACTGTTGTGTTCGCCAGAAACGAAAGGAAAGACGGAAAGAGAGACCGTAGACGCGTGGTAAGGAGGCAACTGTGGACATATTGGTGTCGAAACCGCGATGCAGCAGGAAGGAGGAGAAGACACAGCAAAAATGAGAAGAATAGATGGTTGATATCCAGTAGCTAGAGAAAATATTTATGACATATATATATATATATATATTTAAAAAAAGTAAATAAATATTAATGTTCCTAAAAATATAAAATTTTTTAATTAAAAAAAATAAAAATTTTAAAATACGGTAAATTTTTACTTTATAGGTCCCCATAAGAGAAAATATTTTGATTCTCCTATATATATATATATATATATATATATAATGATGTAAAAGTCTCATCTCTCTCTCAAGTCACAGCTGTAACAGATGGTGCTAATGTTTTAGACTTCCGTAGCTGCCTATACAAAAACAAAAAAAAAAAAATCAACAACAGAGCCGGTAATATAACTCTGCCCATTTCTTGTCAATGGGCATTTACCGCTTGCCAAGCAATAACAGTACATGACCACATGATTGGAAAAACTGCTGCTTCATTTTCTCCTCTTTCTTGATTATCAAGTGGCTTAAAGCAACAATCAAGGTAACCAAATGGGGAACCCCAATTCTTTCTTTATCAATTACTATTTATTCTCTTTTATTTGCACTTCAGATTAAATCTTTGATTAGTCATAAAATTCAATCCATTTCTCTGAAAGAGATTGCTGAAGTGTAGGAACTATTATGCGCGTTAGGTGCTTGTGAAATTACTTAAAAGAGAGCCAGACAGAAAGCTTGTGAATTGCAAACGCTATTTATCACTTAAAGTTAAAGGAATTTCACTTTTCAGTTTTGAGTTGTTTGATAATACTTTAAAGTTTCAATTGACCTAAAGCTCACTTAAAATGATAATTCAAAATTTTTAACTTTAAATTTATGATGAATATACGATGTGATTGGACCTCTAAACAGTCATACAATTTAGATATTCGTTACTTAAAATTCAGTTCTTAGATTTTCAGTAATTGATTTTCAGTTTTATCAAAAGGCAGAAAGAGGAAAAAATAATTTTCACGGTAATGAAGGGCATTCTGAGCCAGTCATATTTGTAAACAATTATTATTTCCATCCACTTTAATGTAGTGGTATTTATATACATACGGATGTTAATTTTTGGGTTTTTGGTTCTTGCTTATTTACAATTTACTGTGGATAGAGGTGGAGGTGGTGGTGCTGCTGACAGGTGGAGATGAACAATAGTGCAGGCATTTCAATACCAGGGGGAGGAGCAGGAGGATCAGCAGCAGCAACAAGTTCATGGGTGTCACCATCATCAGTCTCAACATCTGGGAAGAGGATACAAAGGGAAATGGCTGAGCTCAGCAATGATCTACCTTCTGATTGCTCTGCTGGTCCAATGGGTGACAATCTCTACCACTGGGTTTCCACCATTATTGGGCCCCCAGGTTCTGCCACTACTATCTTACTAACTACTATCAACATTTTTTAGCTGTTGAGTTCTTGTTCAATTTCTTATTTTTTGCAATTGATCTTTTATTTTCAATCAACAGTGTTCTTCTTTTTAAAAATTTTTAATGCTGTGTTTTGTTGTGCTTGCTAATATAGACCCTATTTTGTTTATTTAGCTATTTGTTGTTGATTGTGAATTCATCTCCTAACTTTGCAACTTTACCCGTGTTGTATACTGGGGTGTATTTACTGCTTGTTTTGGTAAGCTTAACTTAGACCAACTTATCTTACATAGCTATTTTTAACCGGTATCTCTGAAAACTTACTTACTGTTGACTGACTGAATAGTGAAATATCTGTATAGAGCGCTGAATTTACTTGTTTAACATGGGTTTGTTTATCTGTTAGCTAATTGTATTCTTTGGCACCAAAAAGTAAATTTGCGAAGTCATGAGGAACTAAAATTTTAAATTTGTACTTTAATGCATCTTCTAGTTTAACAACATTCAATAACAAACTCTGAATTTTTTTTTTGTTACTTTCATTTTCATTTTTATCATGTATTGCAATGATAAAAATAGGAAGTTAAGCACTCTCAATTTTTATTACCTTCATTTTTATTGTTATCATGTATTGTGATGATAAAAATAAGAAGTTATGAACTCTCAATATGGAAAAAGACAGTGGTAGATGCATTTGTCAAGTCATAGGTAGCTAGGATGAACAGGATCGAGATTGGTTATAGTACAGGCTCATCTTTTCAGCAGGTTTGTTAGAACAGAATTGTAACCTCCATTTGAATTAAATCAACCATTAATAAATATTTTATTGTAGAAACTGACCTATCATTGATTGGCCTTGAGAGTTTCAAGTTGAGTCAATGTTTGGAATTACAGCTGATTCTGATTGGGTTTCCTCTGTTTTGATATGTTGTTGAACAACCCTAGTCTCTGTAGAGAGAGAGGGAGAGAGATTGAAAAAAGGTGGGACTGGGAGAAGCAAGGAGGAAATAATTTTTGAAATGATAGTTGTCCTCAATTAATTTTAAGTGTAAAAGAGGAGATAATGTTTTCTCTGTCACACAGTGGAGGCAGGCATTGCTAACTTGCCTAAACCATGAACAAGTTTGCAACACTTCTGTGCATATTGTAGATATTTAAGTGATAACTACAGGCGGGTTTCCATTAGTTGGATAATCCATTGAAATCTAGTCTTGACAAAATTCTGAATATTCGTTTTTGTAGGTACACCGTACCAAGGTGGTATATTTTTCCTTGACATAACATTTCCAAGTGATTATCCATTCAAACCTCCAAAGGTAGATTCAACGCATCCAATTTATGAAAGAAATGTGATTTACATATGTATGCACAAAGTTTTCCTTATTAGCATTAGATTCCATGTTCATTTGGTGGCTGCTATTGCTGTTTGAAACTTTTCCTCTACTTTTGGATTAGAGGGGAAAGAAAATAAAGAGTGAAAGTAGTACACAAAATTCAGTTCTCTTTCCTTTGTTAATTTTTTCTCTCTTGTTTGGATGGCAGGAATATATCTATAGTTTTCCTTGTTTTGGAAGTTATTAATTTACAATTCAACCTTATTCTTATATATTTTGAGGCATATAATGTGGAAAGGTGTTAAGGCTTAGTTGTTATTGTATGTAGAATAGTGTCATTTTCCTTCCAACATGCTTCATTTTCTCTCCAATATGGAGAGATTGTATATTGTGGACCCTGGAGAAATTTAGCATATATTTTCTTCCTTAATTATTTATTTCTTCATTGATAAGGCAAAATGACTTTCCCCTTTATTTTCCTTAATTATTTTCTTTTCTCCAATATTTTCCTTCCATCCAAACATATCCTTAAGGTATATTTTTAGTGGAATCTTAATTATATAGTTGGGCAATCAGGTAGAATGAAACAGGAGTCAACTTCAATTTGCATAAAAAGTTGTATGTCAATAGAATAAGTGTAATATTTCTAACTGTACTGATGTTATAGGTGGCATATAATGTAAAAACAACAGTCTTTCAGCCTGAATTAAACCTTGTTAGCTTGTTCTGTTTCTGGCAGCTTCTCTAATGTGAAAAAAAAAAAATATTGGGTGTTGATGTGTTCTCTCCTTTTTTTTTTTTTCGGAAGACCAAAGCTTTTGTTTCAATATGTACAAACAACATTATAGTTGAATGCTAGAACACCATATAGTTGGATGCTAGAACATCAACTATAACAAGGTTTTTCAAGATACATTGATAAGATTATCCCATTGGATAAAGGCCATATTTGTTTGGGAGCAAGGAAATGTATTTTATACTAGTTAGTATTACATTTCCTCCCTCCAATGTATTTAACCTATAATATTATTGACTAAATTCATTTCAATCCCACATTCTTTCCTTCATGCCAAATATATCCTTTGGTGGAAACTTTAGTTTGTTATAGTTCACAGATTTGATTTTAGGAGATTTACAAGTTTTACTCAAAATACATATTACGACCACAAAGTCCATTATTAGTTGATTCTACAATGTCAAGAAATACCTATACTATGCACATTTTGTGGTAATGGAAGGATTAATTAGTCTTTGGTGATTTGCATTTCCATTCTTTTGATTGTAAGATTGCCTTGCAGGTAGTATTTAAAACTCGTATCTACCATTGTAATGTTGATTCTGCTGGCAACGTTAGTGTGCATATCTTGAAAGATGGTTGGAGTCCAGCTCTTACAATTTCTGAAGTGCTACTTGCAATAAGATCAATTTTCATTCACCCTGACCCTTGTAATTCTTGCTATCTTTGAAACACAAGGAAATTTAATATTTTGTTATTTTTTATGTTTTAAAATGTTGTACAATGATATGACCTCAGGAGAATGAAGCCTCAAATGCTAGTGATTGAGGTTGGAGATCCGAAGTTCATATAAACTCCACATTGAAGTCATAACTTCCCACCACGTTTCTCCCAAGGTAATTTGAGTTACAAGAGAAGGTACTAGATCCCACAATGAATGTGTGGGATTTTGATATGAGGTTTATATGAACTTGATTCTCACCTCAACAATTCATCAAAGTCATTTTGAGGCATGGTTCTCCCAAGGTCATATCGTATCATGTGCGTTTATTTGTTCTATTTTGATGAGCCTGTAGTTGGGTAATATCTTGAATAATCTTGCAATTATTCCTGTTAAAATTTCTGTTATTTTTCTTTTTTCAGTTCAGTTGAAAGGTTTTATTTTTGGTGTAAAGAAACAAAATCGAATAATACCTTTTTTGCTATTTTGACTCTTCAATAATTCTGATTACTTTGGTTAATTTCACTGGAGGAACACACGTTATTGGCCATTTTGAATTGATGAGATATAAATTGCACTAATCCTGTTTATTTCTTTTATATTGAATCTAAAATCCATATTCATATTAATTTTTGTATTTTTACTGAGTAATTGATTTACTTAATATCTGGATATCCTGCAGACAATCCTCTTCTCCCTGGCATTGCCCATTTATATTTGGCGGACAGAACAAAACATGATGAACTAGCTGCTGAGTGGACGATGCGATTTGCCAAGTGAGTTACTGGTAAGGAGCCCTTCAGTAACAATTTTCTTATCTTCACATGCATTTTGATAGCATTTTGTAAATTGTGTGGAAGCTTGATGGACTGAACAAACATTAAACATTTGATAATGGCCAAAGTGATCTCATTGTTTATACATTACATTAACATAAGTTACAAAGTATGTTTTTCTATTAAGATGGATGGCATATGGTAGATCCCTTATAGCTGCAACCTATATAGCAAATTGTATAAGGCATTAGAAATGCATTTGATTATATTATATTACAACTGATAACGACTTAACAAATGGTTTTAACTTGCACGGCATATCCTAATGATAAGTGCTTACATAACCTGTGTCAATAGACTCAATATTCTGAGTCCCTTCCTCCAATTCTCAAATAAATAAATAAATAAATAAAAGTGGTCCTAAGTTACATACAAACTAGTTAATAAAATGGTATTTTTGCGGTTTGCTTAAGGGTTAAAATAGGGCATTGTTGCAGCCATGTAAACAACTGTAATTACTCGAGTGTTTAATCAATGTATTATGAGTAAATAATATATCTGATAGATTTCACTCTAAACTCAATCGAGATTCACTTGAATTTCTTCAAGTGTTAATGCATTTTTAGTAAAATATAAATGAATTTGGAATTTTAGAATTTATTTAGAAATGGTAAATTTTTGTTTGCTCGTGTTAAATTTATGAAACTCTTATTTTTGTTTTTTCTTAAAAAATGAAAATATAAAAGCTAAGGAGTATATTGAATTAGGACTGTGTTAAATTTTAAAAGAATTATTGAATTTGATGGAATCGAAAGGTTTTTTAAGATTTGTACAAGATTTCACTGGAATTCTATGTAGAATTTTATGGAATTAGTGAGATTTTTTTTATAGATTTTTATTGACTTTGATGAATTATAATAATTTTTATATATCCAATTAAAATTAATTTCAGAACTTAATTGAATAATTAAAATATTTTAGAGCCCAATTGAAAAACTGAAAATATGAAATTCTCATCACATGAATTAATTCAAAGCTAGTCCAATAATTAATTCATTGGTTTACGTCTTAAGGGCATCAATGGAAGTGGTATAGGTATTTTTGGGTATCCTTATAAATGAGTTTGGAACTGATATGGATAGTGAAATTATTATTCGTAACGGATATAGGTAGGGTTTAGGTATACATTTTTCGATACCTACTGCTCCTTAACCGTTATATTAAACGGGTTTACCAGTAAATATTTTATTTATTATTAGTAAAAAATATATTTTGAATAAATTTGAATTTGTATAGTTAAGATTTGCCGAAATTCTCTTTGTTTAAGAGGTATTTTAAAAAGGTTTTGGACATATATGAGTAGTAAAAATTTAAATATGTTTGAATATAGATACTTAAATTGGT
Source organism: Jatropha multifida (assembly GCA_948099535.1). Taxonomy (NCBI): domain Eukaryota; kingdom Viridiplantae; phylum Streptophyta; class Magnoliopsida; order Malpighiales; family Euphorbiaceae; genus Jatropha; species Jatropha multifida. The sequence continues at coordinate 59,566 of CANUEX010050874.1, forward strand.
ATTTGCATGGGTTTGAAATGAAGATGAACAGTAAAATTTTAAATATATAGATAGTTTAAAATTCATGGGCACTTGCCCGCTTCAATCTCTATTAAGGAGTGTATTTGATTAAAACTCTATTAGATTATAAAAGAATTTTAAAGTTTTTAGGTTGGAGTATAGATTTGTGAACGATTCTTTTACTTATAACCAACAATCTAAAATTCAATGAAATTAATAATTTTTTAAAATTCTTTCAAATTAATAATTTTTGAATATCATTAAATTTGTATAGACTTTAAAAAGTCATAATTAAATACCATCAGATTTTTATGAATTTTATAAGAGTTTAAATTATATACCATAAAATTTTAATAGCTTAAAAAAAATCTAGATGAAATATTATTAAAATTTTAAAATCTTTTAAAATCTAATAGAATTGGTTAATTTGATTAATTTGGTTAAATTAACTTTTAATCGGTCATCAAAAAAATTATTTATTTTTAATTAAATGTTTATTTACCAAATCGAATTAGCTGAATTAATCAAATTAGCCAAATTAAATGCTCACAGGCACCGTTAATGTAATATCACAGTTTCTTTATATAATTACTATTTATAACTAAATAACAGTAACATAATCATAGTAATTTCTCACTTCTCTTGTACACGTCACTAGAAAAGTAAAAAGAAAAGAAACGAAGGTCGAGACTTTGAAATTTTTGTTATTCTTATAATTTGTTTATTTATTTTGTAAAAATAAACTTTCATGATAGATATTGAATATCAATAATTCTATAATATAATTATTATTAGTCAGATTTAAGAGTTCACCGCTTAATTAAGTCAACTGATTCTTAATATAGCCATTTGGAATGGGCGAATGTTTAGGTTCCGTTTGTACTTACATACTTAAGGCACTTTGGCATGTCTTAACCAAACCCTCTAACATATGGCATTTTACTAGCCAAACATAGATTTTCTTTTTTTCAATACTTTAATATTGGGATTTGTATACAAAATTTATATCTTTAAAGGAAAACTGCTATATATAATCATAGTGGGCTTTCGCATCTCAAATTCACATCATTCAAATATCGGAGCTAAATAAAGAGTCGAGACTTTCAAATTTTTATCATTTTTGTGATTATCTTTTCCTTTTATAGAGGTAAATTTTCATCTTATATATTAAATGTCAATCTACCTTATGCACAACATTCATATACGCACACCAATACATAATTTAGTTGTAAGTGCATATACAATCCAGCCGGGTTTAAATCCCCTCTCTCAATACCCGAAAAAATAAACATTCATATACAAAATATAATAATAATAATAATTATTATTAATTGAATTAATTAGGATTATATCACTTACTTGACAAAGTTATAGATTTGCAAAATATTGTTTTTTCTACACTCTATATAGCTATATTCGGCAATAATTTTTTGAGTAGCTTTTAGCGTTTTAACTAGTCAAAACGCTAAACGCTGTTTAAAAAATTATTTGGTAACATAACATTTGAACTAATTTTTAGAGGTTTGGGTAGTTTTTTGTGAAAAGTTCACTCATGTAACATTTAGTTTTTAGCGTTTCACGAAACGCTCCTCAAAAAGCTAACAGCTAAACGCCACTAAAACTACTAACAGCTATCAAAATAACTAATTTTATCGAATAGACCCTATATTATAAAGAATAAGATGATTAATCAATTAAATAAAATTTGATGGTTTCAGGAAATGAGGGGTTTGGAGAAATTATACACAGTAGCCAGGGAGAAGTCACACTTCCTAACTGCACTGAGGAGAAATGTGGTGATTTGTGCAAGAACAAGTACATAAATGGTGAAGGATTTTGTCATCCTATTTCTCAAGTCTGCACTTTTGTGTATCCCTGCAAGAAGGGGCAAAATTGAAGAACTGTATTTAAAGGCGCTAAGGTCTAAATAAAAGGTTCTAGAAAGCTCTTTCTCGTGTGATCTGACCATTTGATAAAATTAAATCAATAAAATTTGATTGAAGTTAAAAATATTTAATTTATTTTCTGACTTTTTATGTATTTTTCCAATTTTTTTAAATTAAAGATTTCCATTAAAAACGATTTTAATGAACTTTAGAGGCACAACCATTATCCATTATTTTATTTTTATTTTTGAACTAGTTGATATCTCGACATTTTCTTTTGAATTACATATAAATAAAAAATAAAATATAATTGCCATGGTCATTAAATAACCAATATTAATAATTTTAGAAAAGCAGTAAACAAATTAAAGTGAAATTATGTATATAATTTTACAATTTTCTGAGGATCATTAAATAACCAATTTACATTAAATTGAAATTCAAGTCAAAGTCAATCTCTTCAATATTTATCTATACAACTCAGATTGAGAGTTTCCATTTTATCCTTTGATTATAACTTTCTTCCTAAACTCTCTCTTGATCAAAAGAAACCAAACACAATTGTAGTCGTTCTCAAAATTAAATATAACAAAAATGAAATAATATAAAGATGACAATCATCAATTCACAGACAAAACCAAATAAAAAGATGTAGTAACAAGAGTGATTCTCTTCTTTCTTGTCTCTGCTCTTCCTATTAAACTGATGATAGTTTCTCAAAACAACAAAATGCAGCTCTACCAAAGAAGAAAGAGAGAGAGAGATATTGTATCGACATTTTTGGATCTCCAGATCCACGATCCACATGTTATATACCACATCCTACTCCATTAACTCTTAATTACATGATTTCAAAACAAAAAAAAAATAAAAAAAATAAAAAGAGAGATTGTTTTCATTTTTTGAGTTCCACTTTCACTCGACTTGAACAACAAAGTCGTTGCCGCCCATATTGATGAAAGGGGTTGGATCAAAGATGAAGATTAACTAACTGGCGATGGAGGAGAGGAGGTTGAAGGTGAGAGAGAGGGATGAGGGAGTAAAAATGGAAAGGGATGTGTTATTGAGAAAGCCAAGTGAGGTAGTAGAGTTATTAGATGATCGAAACACAAACCACAAAACACAAAATGGTGAGCAGCAATGTTAAAGAAACGGGCAACACTTCAACTGAGGATGCACTAAAGTAAAATGCTGAGGATTGAAGTATTATTTATTAGTCAGGATAGTTAGTTTGTCAGTCCTAGCCGGCAAGTTTTCTAGATATTGGTTAATATAATTAGAGTTAGTCACATAAACTCTAAGAAGCTTCTTTTCTATTGTATATAATGTTTTTCCTTGTTTATCAAAGATAAGCAAGTAAATTCTTTCATTTCAATTTCTCAACAAGGTATCAGGGCAATTGTTCCTCTGAAATTTTTCATTGTATTCTTCTTCTTCTTCTGAATTCTTTTCTTTTTTTGAATTTCTTCTATTGAAGCAGTCATGGCGATTAGTGATCACTTGCAAAATCCTTCAAATCCTTATTTCCTCCATCCAAATAAAGGCTCAGCACTGGTTCTTGTCTCGCCTATTTTATCTGGCTCAAACTACCATTCTTGGGCCAGAGCTATGAAAATGGCCTTGATATCTAAGAACAAGAAGCCTTTTGTTGATGGAACTTTGTCTTCTCCTCCACTATGATCCCATACGATCTACTTGGGAAAGGTGTAACACAATGGTCTTATCATGGATCACAAGGTCTCTATCTCCATCCATTGCACAAACTATCTTGTGGATAGATAATGCTGCTGATTTGTGGAAGGATCTAAAGGACAGATTTTCTCAGGATGACATACTGCATATTTCTGATCTACAAGAGGAGATATCTAGCTTTAAACAAGGTGAACTCTCTGTAATAGAGTATATTACTCAATTGAAAATACTTTGGGATGAAGATCTTATCAGAAAATAGAAATAGAAGAATGTGTTTTCTTGTTCTTGATTATCGATGAACAGACATTATATACAAAGAGATGGAAGCTTCTAAAAGTTTATGTAACTAACTCTAATTACATTAACCAGTTGTTAACAAACTCGCCAGCTAGGACTAACAGAATAAATAAACTTCAACCCACAACATTTTACTTGAGTATACCATCAGTTGAAGTGTTGCTGTTTTACTTGATGTGCACTGTTTCATTAACTGTGTTGCTCACCGTTTTGTGTTTTATACCTTTATCATCTAATACCCCCCAACAAGCTGGAGAATGGATGTCAATCATTCCCAGCTTGAGGAGTAAAGGTCGCAAAATGGAAATAGGGAGAGGTTTGGTGTATATATCAGCTAGCTGAGCATGAGACCAGTTTTGAGTTTTTCACGAACAAAATGGCAATCTAACTGAATATGCTTTGTGCATTCATGAAAAGTGGGGTTGGCAGCGATATGTAATTCAAATTGATTTTCGCAATAAACATTAGTAGGTTGGGGGTGAGGAATGTGAAGATCACTGAGAAGATATTGAATCCATTGGACTTCACAGGTGGTGGCAGCAAGGGCTCTATATTCAGCCTCAGAAGAAGAAAGAGAAATAGTGCTTTGTTTCTTAGACTTCCAGCTAATGAGAGAATCGCCAAGATAAAGACCATATCCTATTACAGATCTACGTGTATCAACACATCCAGCCTAGTCAGAATCACTGAAGGCTTTTAAATGAGTAGAAGATGAAGAAGGAAAGAACAAACCCAAACCAGGGGCATTTTTAATATAGCGTAGAACTCTGTGCAAGGCTTGTTGATGGAGTGATCTAGGGGCTGAGAGAAATTGACTTAACTGATTAATTGCAAAAGTTAAATCAGGTCGAGTGGTTGTAAGGTAAAGGAGTTTTCCAACTAGCTTTCGGTAACTAGAAATGTCAGTAAGCAATTCTCCGGTGTTAGCACTGAGTTTTGCATTGCAATCCATCGGAGTGGTGCAAGGTTTGGAAGCAAGAAAACTAGTCTCTGCAAGTAATTCCAGCGCATACTTCCTTTTACTAAGTGAAATTCCTTTTAGAGATCTAGCAATTTCAAGTCCAAGGAAGAATTTTAAAACACCAAGGTCTTTGATTTTGAACAGATCATCAAGCAAGAGTTTAACTCTTGTAATTTCCTGCATATCGTTTCTGGCCAAGATGATGTCATCGACATACACAAGGAGTGCAGTAAATGATTGGGAACGATGAAGAACAAATAGAGAATGGTCTGAGGTAGACTAAGTATAGCCATTTGTGATCAAAACTTGAGACAACTTGAAGAACCATTGTCTGTTGGCTTGCTTCAAGCCATAAAGACTCTTTTGAAGCTTAAATACTTGATTTGTAACAGTAACTAATCCAGGAGGAGGTGTCATATAAACCTCCTCATTCAGATCCCCATGCAAGAAAGCATTATTCACATCTAATTGGTGAAGATGCCATTTATGTATAGATGCTAAAGCCAACAGCAATCTAATTGTGGTCATCTTTGCAACAGGTGAGAAAGTATCCAAGTAATCCAAACCCTCTATTTGAGTATAACCCTTAGCCACCAAACGCGCCTTATGTCTCTCTATAGTTCCATCTAATTTATGTTTAATCTTATATACCCACTTGCAGCCTATTAGTGTCTTGCCCGGTGGAAGTGGCACTAAAGACCAAGTATTAGTGTTTTTTAGGGTAGTAAGCTCAGTATCCATGGCATCCCTCCAAAATTGGTGCTGGATTGCTTCTTTAAAAGACTTTGGTTCAGATACAGATGTGATATTAGAGATAAAATGAGAATAGGAAGGGGAGAGTTTGGTAGAAGAGAGTACTGAAGATAATGGGTGTTTAATAGATGACAATTTAGAACTGGTGGAAATGGAATTACAGTAATAGTCCTGTAAGTATTGAGGGGCTCTCCTTTGGCGTATAGGTCTTTAGGATAAGGAAGTTTAAGGGGGCGCAGTAATATGAGGAGTTGGTGAAGGTGATGGAATGTGTGATGCAAGTATGCTAGGGAAAATGTCATCCGCAAGATATGAGATATGGCTATTGTCTGTGAGTTGAGGAAAGGTATAGTCAGATGAAGTTTTTGTGACAAAAGGAAAATAATTTTCATAAAAGACAACATCCCTTGAGAGAAAGATTTCTTTGGTCTGGAGATCCATGAGTAGGAACCCTTTAATGCCAAACTTATAGCCTAGAAAAACTGACTTCCTTGCTCTTGGGTCTAGTTTTTGCCTATGTGATGAAAGGGTAGAGGCATAAGCAAGATAGCCAAAAACTCTAAGATCTTGAAAGTCAGGTTATTTAGAGTAAAGTTTTTCATATGGTGAGTGATTCTGTAACAATGGGGTAGGGATTCTGTTAATAAGAAAAACTGAATGTAAGATAGCATAACACCAAAACTTAAGAGGTAAGTGGGATTGAAATAACAAAGCCCTCGCTACATTGAGTATATGCTGGTGTTTCCTTTCAATAATCCCATTTTGTTGGGGAGTTGCTACACAAGAAGTCTGATGGTGAATACCCTTTCTACTAAAAAACTCAGTTATTTGAAATTCCACGCCATTATTTGATCGAATTTGCTTCACTTTGGAATCAAATTGTGTCTCAACCATAGCAATGAAAGACGGGATTAAGTGTCTAACCTCAGACTTAGATTTCATCAAATAAATCCAGAGAAATCTGGTGTGATCATCAACAACAGTAAGGAAATATCTGTATCCAGGTAATGAAGTCATAGAAATAGGCCCCCATATATCCATATGCACTAATTCAAAAGGAGTAGATGTAACTGAATTGCTAACCAAAAAAGGTAATCTTCTTTGCTTTGCTATGTGACAAGTATCACAAGGCATAACATCATTATTACACTGGATATAGGGCATGACTTTCTTGACCTCAACCAATCTAGAATGTGATAAATGGCCTAGCCTAAAATGCCAAACATCACTTAACAAAAAAGCAAGCATCTATGTAGTAGAAACATTAAGTGCAGTGGAAACATTAAAAACAGAAGTTGAATTTCTGAAAGGAGAAAGTGTTGGTGAAGTCAAAACATAAAGTCCAGCCTTTATCTCAGTTGTACCAATCCTCCTACAGGTAAGGGAATCCTGAATAAGACAAGAATTGTCCTTAAAATGCAGACTACAAGCCAACTGATGAATCAATCTTGTAACTGAGATCAAGTTAAACTTGAAATTGGGAATATAAAGCACATTAGAAAGATAAAAATCTTCTTTAAAGAATATTGTCCCTGAGTAATTGGCAAGAATGTGAGTCCCATCTGGTAGTTGAACTACTTTAGGCTTAATTCTTGTATAAGTGGTGAATAATGAAAGAGAAAAACAAATATGATTCGTTGCCCCTGTATCCAAGATCCAAACATGAGAAGTGGCACTATTGAGAAAAACCATAGGTGTACCTGTGGTTGGATCTATATCAGTTGAATCTGCAGTAGTAGTAATAAAATTTGAGCTAGACAGAACAGGAGAAACAAGAGCTAGTGCTAAACTTTCATTTGGATGGAGGAAATAAGGATTTGAAGGATTTTGCAGGTGATCACTAGCCATGACTGCTTCAATGAAAAACTCAGAAGAAAAAAAAAATGAAGAAGAAGAGAACACAACGAAAGCTTCAAGAAAGACGCTCTGATACCATATCAGAAAATAGAAATGGAAGAATGTGTTTTCTTGTTCTTGATTATCGATGAACAAACATTATATACAAAGAGATGGAAGCTTCTAAAAGTTTAAGTAACTAACTCTAATTACATTAACTAGTTGTTAACAAAATCGCCAGCTAGGACAAACAGAATAAATAAACTTCAACCCACAACGTTTTACTTGAGTATACCATCAGTTGAAGTGTTGATGTTTTACTTGATGTGCACCATTTCATTAACTGTACTGCTCACCGTTTTGTGTTTTATACCTTTATCATCTAATAGATCTTAATTACAAATCTATTCATATGTGTTCTTGTCTTGTAACTTGTTCATGTGGAGCAATTGTAACCTTTAAAGAATACATAGAAAGTGATTGTGTAATTTGATTCTTGAAAGGTCTAAATGAGTAGTATGCACATGTCAAATCTCAAATAATGCTTCTAGATCCTTTGCTGTTGGTGAATAAATTTTTCTCTTTAGTAATATAACAACAAGGACAGTTATTGTATACGATTAATGTTGAATCCAAGGCTTTGTTGAATAAGTCCTTTAAATCACATTGCAATCATACTGGTTATGAAAGAAGAATTCTATTAGCAATTAGAATTTTAGTCCAAATCATTTAGGATCTTTTGTTCATATATCTCAAAAGAATGTTTCAATGAAATTCTGTACTTACTATGGAAAACAAAGGCACACAGTAGAGACATGCTATAAAAACCATGGTTATCCGCTAGGTTTTCCTCTCAACACAAGCCAAGCCTTTGCAAACTTATGTGAAGTTGATTCTCTTGCTACACAAGGGAGTATGGTAGCCTAGCCATATTCTCCACTATCTTTCACACCATAGTAACATCAAAAGCTCTTTTCTCTCATTCAAGAACAAACAAATGTTCTAAATCAAGTTTTGGATATAGCCACCACATGAAAAAATTCATTCCAAACTATCTAATTTCTAAGATCTTAAGGTGTTTAGATGCCTTGCTTATGCTTCAAGTCTCTCTTCCCATAGAAAGAAATCAGATCCAAGAGCAAGGACATCAGTTTTTCTAGGCTATAAATTTGACACTAAAGGATTCCTTCTCATGGATCTCCAAACCAGAGAAATTTTTCTCTCATGGGATGTTGTATTCTATGAAAATTATTTTTTCTTTGCTACCAAAGCTTCATCAGACTATACCTTTACTCAGCTCATATACACCATCAATATCTTATACCTTACTGATGAAATTCCCTTAAGCATCTTTGTCTCAACCACATCACTATCTTTACCAGCTTCTTACACCATTGACTCCATTCAAAGTTAAATTACCCCTCAGACCTTATGCCAAAGAAGAGCCCCCTTATACTTATAAGATTATCACTACAATTCCAATTCCATTAGTACTACATCAGAGTTTTCCTTAGTCAAGCATCCCTTATCCTCAATAATTTCATATCACAAACTCTCCCCTTGTTATTCCCACTTTATCTTTAATATTACCTTTATTTTTGAATCCAAATCTTTTAAAGAGGTAGTACAGTATAAAGTTTGAAAGGATGCTATGGCTACTGAGCTTAATGCTCTCGCAAACACTAATACTTGGACCTTAGTGTCTCTCCCACCAGGCAAGACACTAATAGCCTGGAAGTGGGTATATAAAATCAAACATAAAAAAGATGGAAGTGTAGAAAGGTACAAGGCACATTTAGTGGCCAAGGTTTACACACAAATAAAGGGTTTAGATTACTTGGATATTTTCTCACTTGTTAGAAAGATGAAAATGATTAGATTACTACTAGCCTTAGCATTTATTTATAAATGACATCTCCACCAATTGGATGTCAATAACACATTCTTGCATGGAGACTTGAGTGAGGAAGTTTATATGACACCTCCTAGCTTTGTAACTATTGCAAATCAAGTTGGGAAACTTTAGAAAAGCCCTTATGGCTTGAAACAAGCTAGTAGGCAATGGTTCTTCAAGTTATCTCAAGTTTTGATAACAAATGGTTATACTCAGTCACATTCAGAACATTCTCTATTTGTTCTCAATAAGTCAAAGTCATTAACTGCACTTCTTGTGTATGTAGATGACATCATCTTGGCAGGGAATGATATCCAAAAGATTACATGAGTCAAACTCTTACTTGATCATCTTTTCAAAATTAAAGATCTTGGTGCTTTGAAATTTTTCCTTGGACTTGAGATTGCTAGATCTTCAAAGGGGTTTTCACTTAGTCAAAGGAATTATGCTTTGAAATTACTTGCAGAAACTGGTTTTCTAACTTTAGAGCCTTTCACCACTCCCATGAATTATAATGAAAAACTCAGTGCCGATAATGGAGAATTGCTTATTGATATTTTTGGCTACAAGAAGCTTGTTGGAAAACTCATTGACCTCACAACTACTAGACTTGATTTTACCTTTACTATTAATCAGCTAAGTCAATTTCTCTCAGCTCCCACAACACTCCATCAATAAGCTTTGGGCAAAGTTCTTAGATACATCAAACATGCTCCTCATTTGGGCTTGTTATTTCCATCTTCTTTTTCCATTCATCTAAAAGCCTTCAATGACTCTTACTGGGTTGGATGTGTTGATACAAGAAGATCTATAACAGGTTATGGTATTTATCTTGGAGATTCCTTTATTAGTTGAAAATCCAATAAACAAAGTATTGTTTCTCATTCTTCCTCTGAAGTAGAATATAGAGCACTTGATGCCACCATCTGTGAAGTACAGTGGATTCAATATCTTCTCCATGATTTCCATATTTCTCATTTGCAACCCACTAATGTATATTGTGATAACCAATTTGCATTACATATAGCTTCCGACCCCACTTTTTATAAACACACTAAACACATTGAATTAGACTGCCATTTCATTCATAAAAAACTAAATACTGGTCTCATTCACCTCTTGCTTATTCCTTCTCATGCTTAGCTGGTTGATATATACACTAAGCCCCTTCCTATCTCTGTCTTTCGATCCTTAATCCTCAAGCTAGGAATGATTGATATCCTTTCTCCAGCTTGAGGGAGAGGGGGGGTATTAGATGATAGAAACACAAACCATAAAACGATGAGCAACAATGTTAATGAAACAGTGCACATGAAGCAAAACGGCGACATTTCAATTAATGATGCATTTAAGTAAAACGTTGGGGATTTAAGTTTTATTTATTAATCAAGATAGTTTGTTTGTTAGTCTTATCTGACAAGTTTTTCAGCTATTGGTTAATGTAATTAGAGTTAGTTATAGAAACACTTAGAAGCTTCTTTTCTTTTGTATATAATGATTGTCCTTGTTGATCAATAAAAAGCAAGTAAATTCTTTCAGTTCAATTTCTCAATAAGAGCGAAGGTTGTTTATATGAATAGTTTGTCAGAAGAGCCAATAACAATAGCTAAGCCAGTAGTGGTGCATTTGCGATTAGATCCTACAATTAGATTTATGATTATTGTGATAATGTTGATTTCAGAAATTTAGAAGAGAGGATGAATGTTTATGGGTATCTTAGTTATAAAAGAGCCTTCTCTTTTCTTTGACTGCACTTTGTTGCTTTGATTCACGACAAAAAAGTAAAAGAATATACAGAAGAACTAAATAATTGATCGGAGCAAAAAATAGGGATATAATCATATATTATAAAAAAAGAGAGGACCGACTAGTGTATTTTACCAAAATATAGGGACTAAATAATAATTCTCCCTTGATTTGAAGTGGCTTGGTATAGTCGTACTAATACACCTCAACCTACGCCAAAACTACATAGTTTGATGTAGGGTTTTAAAGTTAAAGAAATAACCCAAAGCTAATTGTTTATATGAATAATAATTCTCCCTTTTGTTTCTTCTTACTTCAATTCCTCAAAAGTTGATCCCAGGCCCACCCTAGTCTGAACTAGTAGACCACTACTCACTCAACAGTCAATAAACGGACAGCTTGTCAATGACCGACCATCTGAAACAGGAAATATATGAGTTTACTTCTTGAAATAAACTATCCATAAGCTCATTTCCCTCTCCTTCTCTTCTCCATTACCGTCGTTCTTTCAATCAAAACTCCTAGCAAGCCATGGGTACATCTCCTAATTTCCCTGCTATTAATTATTATATATGTGTTTCTATATATATATATATTTGTAATTATAGGCAGTATATAAAAGTATGATATCATTAATTCTGCTGTTGTGTTTGTTTTTTGTTTTTACCTTTATTGATGTGAATTGAATAACTTCTGTTATTTTTAATTGTACAGGAACATAAATACTTTGAAGATGCATTGAAGGTATATGAAAGAGGAGTGAAAATATTTGAGTATCCTCATGTGAAAGACATATGGATCACATATCTGTCCAAGTTTGTGAAGAGGTATGGGAAGACAAACTGGAACGAGCAAGAGAGTTGTTTGAGCATGCTATTGAAATGGTATGTTCCTCATTCTTGGGTTTTGTTTGTTTCAGTACCTCTGATATCATATATGTTGATCACTGAAGATGACTGTATCTTTGCTTGCATCATCCACTGCATCCTTTCGTCCTGCATGATTATTTTGACACCCTAGCGACTAAGAATTGTCAGTGTTTGATTGTTAGTATGTTGTATATTTCTTCAGAAATTATAATTTAGAAATACTTTATCAATGAAGTCCTTTCAGGAGACCTTGCCTTATCCGCAATTTGGGTCCTTTCTCTATAATAATCTTGAGCTAGGTCATTATCAATGCATTGAGAATTTATATTCGAATTAGAAACAACAGTGATCATTTTCATGCTTATAATTCCAATTAAAATTTAAGGGTAAACTAGTTAGCTTGTAAAGGAATTATTTAATATGGTCATTTTAGTTTACCTTTTATAGGCATCCATATATTTCCCTGGTTCACTCTTTTTTGTCATGATTGTATTTTATTAATTCCTTAACATGGTTATATGTGATGTATTTTGTAATCAGTTTGGTATTAGAGTTGTATCATTCTAGTATAGTGTTTCCATGGTTCTGCAAATGATGATGCTGTTGACCCTCTGGTGGCTTTTTTTTTTTTATATGTTTGTCAGGCTCCTGTTGATGCAGTGAAACCCTTGTATCTTCAATATGCAAAGCTGGAAGAGGATTATGGTTTGGCAAAGCGAGCTATGAAGGTTTATGATCAAGCAACAAAAGCTGTCCCTAATAATGAAAAACTGGAGATGTATAAAATTTATATTGCCCGTGCGGCTGATTTTTGCTGTCCCAAAAACCAGGGAGATATATGAGCAATCAATTCAGGAACCTGGTAGTCTTCCTGATAAAGATGTAAAGACAATGTGTTTGAAGTTTGCTGAATTGGAGAAGAGCCCGGGAGAAATTGATCATGCACGCGCCATATATGTATATGCATCTCAACTTGCTGATCCACGAATTGATGCAGATTTCTGGAATAAATGGCATGAGTTTGAGGTACAACATGGAAATGAGGACACTTTCTGAGATATGCTGCCAACTAAACGAATTGCTTCAGCAAGCCATAGCTAGGTACACAATTTTCTTTACGTTATGGGCGTGAAGACAATACTTTACTCTAGTGTGAGTGTCATTAATTGATGTGTGCTCTATATGATTGATATGCTTCTCCTTATGCTGAAGGGGTTAGTCATTATTGACGCCTCTTGCATTCCAAACAATTGCAATTGCATAATGTGGTCTCTGTTGAAATACATGGAAATGTTAAAGTTTCATACAACATCTTATTGTGCTCGTAGCTTAATGGGAATGACCAATTATCTGTTGAAATCAATGAGGAACATGAAAAATTGTATGTAAGGTGGAGACAGAACATTGTTTCCTTGACCTTAGATTTTCCTTTTCAAGTTTTCATCTTTATGAACTTTGAATTAGCTTACTGATTCAATTATTGTAATGCCTTTAGGATATGATTCTCAACGGACTTTACTCTCTGCATTGAGACTTATAACAAGTCTTTTCAGATAGTTGGGTCTTTCTCCTTATCGCATCATTTAGAATACAACAACAACAATTAAGCCTTAATCGAAACTAGTTATATAAAACCCATCGTTTCCATTTTGCTGTGTTCTTATCTAGGTCTTTGTATCCTTTTCTCTCAGTTGATATTAAATTTATAAATCTGATTCTCATTTTCATTCATTGCAGCAACATACTGAGTATTTGATGCCAAAGGATCAAAGGCTGGACATTGACGAGGCAAAAGACAAATTGAAATAGGTTGAGGTTCCTGAAGATGAAATGGCTGCTCTAGAGAGGCAATTAGCTCATGCTGCCAAAAATACTGCAAGTAAAGACAACAACAAAATGGTACACTTTATGAGTGCTGGGGTGGAATGTAACACCCACCGCTCAATCCCGAAGGACCAGACGACGAATGCCACATTCAGTGCTGGAGCACCGTCTTATCTTACTAAATAATTCCAGATCATATATTAGAAGTAGCTAAGTTTTCATAAAGAGGCAAGTGATATTTTTTTTTATTTAACCAAGGTTTAAGGGAATATTTAAGGAAATTCCTACGAAAAATTCGCAAGAGTTTCTCCTAAAAATCAACTTGCCACACAAAAAAAATAGATGCACTTCCAATATTTATATACATCTCCAAATCCTCAATACTCCAATTCAATACAACAAATCATAAGCACTTCTAAATACTCATCCATTCATATAGGTTCTATCATTTTATATTGTCATTCATTCAGCGAATTAATTATCAACAATAGTACACCACAAATTAACATTAAGATAATATTACTTAATTAATCACATATCTCATCAAATACAAACTCAATATTTATATCCTCAATACTTTTTACAATATTTATATACATGTCATAATTACATCGCAAAATATATCCTATCCTAAACACAGTATCCTCTCTGATGCTACGCCTCCAGTCTTCAAGTAGCATCCACCGCTCACAACTTGCGCGTGATAGAAATCAACGCACTGAGTGGAAGACTCAGTGGTGCTAAGCAAAATACTTGAATATATTTCATATAAAATGCTTAGAAATAAATCATAAAATTTCTATGATATTAAAAATGCTTAAAACATAAGTCATAGGAAAACTTAACCATGAGTTAACAAAATCATAAATATATAATAAGTATTCATTTAAAATACATTTTCATACTTTCAATTAAAACATAACAAAAGTATTTTTAGCATCTAAAATATATGTTTCGTTACTTTTATTATATCTTTGGGCTCAAACATACCAGGAGAAACAATAATAGATTTGATTCCGTATCGTAACATATTTGGCCTTAGATTGCCAACCATAACATATTTGGCTTTAGGTCGCCAACCATAATATAAAGGCATTAAAGCTTATTTATACATAATAAGCATGTCCGCTTAAATATAAGGGCTGATAACCCTAGCATATGATCATAGCTCATATCATATCATAATAGCATTAAAGTCGAGCATGCTCATCTTACATAAATGAATCATATCATATCGCATTTCAACCAAATACATAAGAGCCCAAATCATATTATTTCTTCATAAAACATCATATTTTTTACAACTCATTTCTTAACAAAAACTTTCATAACTTAATTATTTTTACTTCAAATTTTCTTAACTTACAACTTGTAAAAGTCCATCAAACCCACTTATATTTCAAACACAAATCATACTTTTATGGTACGTATATATATATATAGCTTAAATTATTTAGAAACCATCATTTGGAAGAGCAAAAACATGCCTTACCCAATAAAAGGAGGTTCGGCCTCTTTATGAAAATAAAGGAGGAATGGTTTCCTCCATCAAAAGTCTTAATTATTAACTTAAAATCACTATTCAAAATCATTAAATTTATTACTTGAAACAATTAACCATAAAATTCATTTTTACACATTCAAAACTTTCTTTAAGTCTTAATAAAATGCTTAAACACTAAAATTCAAAGTAGAGGTTTTAACCATCATCAAACTATTCATTAACAAACTCATTTAAGTTAAAATCAAGCATAGAAATAAATTAAAACATAGTGTCCTTCACCCACCATAGGTTCGGCCACTGTTATAAATAGTAGGGGAAATGCTTTCTTTTCGAAAGAAACACACTTACTTAAAAAAAAAACCTTTCAAAGACTCATTAATCATCAAAAAAAGCAAAAGCAAGAAAACAAATGCCTTCCTCTAAGGGAGGTTCGGCCAAGCTTAGGTGAAGGGGAAGGAGGTGTCTCCCTTCCCTTTCAAGCATTCTATCATGCTTAAGAGTCATGGAAAATCAAGTTAAAACAATCAAATAACCATTTCCCCAACACAATTCACAATTTCTCAAAATTCATACAAAAAAATCTAAAAATTGAAACTTGAAGAAAATAAAAAGGAAAATGAAATAATAATGCACTAACCTCCAAAACAAGCTTAAAGAAGCTTGGAAAGCCTCAATTCTTGGTTTTCTCCTTCCCTTTTGAAGAGGGTTCTCCAACTTCTTCAAAGTAAGAAAAATTCACATTAAAATCATGAAATGGTAAATAAAAGAGATGGAGCATGATTTAATGTATCAATTACATATCTTAACCATGAATTCTACTTATTAATTCACAAAACTCAAAAATCACAACTTACTTACTTGGGTAGTAACTCCAAATTTCTTTATTTAAGAACTCCAATTTCCTACTTCTTAGCTTAGGTCTTAGTGTCTACTTACTAATTCAAGGCTTAATTAAGTGATTTGGTGGAGTTTAGAGGTAGAGAGATGGAAAGAAAATGAAGAAAATGAGAGAAGAGAAGAGAAGAAAGTGGCATTGGAGGAGTGGAGAAGAAGATGAGTGAATAGTATTGCTTGACGAGTGATAACTTTTAAGTAGAAAAGTCAAATTTGACTACTTAGTTTTATGCCAAATGAATGGCTATGATCAAGTTAAGGTATCCTCATCCAATGGCTCTAAATATTCATCAAATAATTCTCCTTTAATTATTATTTAACTCCACCAATTTATTAAATTAATTCCACAAAAATAATTTCTCAATTATTCCTTAACATACTACACTGAAAAACACTATTCATTAAATGTCTTAATTTTCCAAAAATATTCATGAAATACTTGCTACCCACCTAAATCATGCAAACATACTCCAAAAATATTAAATAAAACATTAGACATGCATAGTAATTTTTCCGGACCAAAATAATACCAAGTCTTGGACCGATGGTACTATTCACAGACCGGTAGATCACTATTACTGACACTGCAAAAGACACTAAAAAAATGGATTCTTACATGGAATCACTGACTGATGGAGCTATGAAGGTTAATGTGAACCAGGAAGACATTGAGCTGCCAGCAGAAAATGATTCTGAAGATGATGAAAAAGTGGAGATAACCCAGAAAGATGTTCCATCTGCTGTCTTTGGCGGATTGGCTAGGAAGAGAGAAGAGACTGAGGGTGGAGATGATGCTGCAATCGGTAAGGATAACGATGGTGAGAGCCGTCTTGGTGCCTTGGAGAGAATAAAACGGCAAAAAAGAGCATGATTACCTGGAAATTTGACAGATTCTATATTGTCCTAATTGCAATACTTACAGTTGAAGTTGTCCCTTGCGATTTGTATGATAATTGTCGATTGTACCAGAGGCAGACATTCTCATCAAGCCAAAATGTTGCTGATAACCCCAAGATACAATTCAATTAGTTAGTAGATTCTGGTACCAAAAATGAGGTCGAATAATCAGACGTAGCAAAGTGGCTATGAATTTTAGTATTTTTTTTAATAGGCTTCTATTTTTGCGCAGGTATTTGCTGTCTGATTCCATGGCTATGGTGGAGCCGAGAAGAAGCAACAACGGTTATGTATAATGTAGAGTTAAGGAGGTTTAAGCCATGAAGCCAATGAACTCCATATAAGAGGAGCTTGATAAATAGAGAAATGACAACCAACAGAACAGAAACTTTAAAAAGCAAGGTTAGGAAGTTCACACTAGTATAACTTGAAGTGACAGTGAGAGTGAGAGTGAACCCATTTTTGGCTTACCTTTGCATTGCGTGGTTTTTCTATATTGGAAATGAAGGCGATTAGCGGATGTGGAGTTAGGAGAAGGAAGCGGGTATTATATAGGGACTGAGACGCGGTTAGTGAAATCATGGGAACCATTTGATTTAGATTGAGGATTATCTGGATGGTTGAGATGTATGAACTGCGCGTGAAGGTGACATACTCGTGTGAGTGGGGATATTTCAGAGTAATATTGTATACTAGTGAACTTCCACGTTCATGATGAATTATTTAATGATAATTTAATATTTTAGTGAATTTAATTTTAAATGATAAACTAAGCAACTTTGAGTGTGAGCAACATTGGATTCGCCTTGAAAAATACAAATAAAAATTTTTTCAGAATTGAAATCAAACCGAAATTGGCATTTGAACTGAGCCAGTTGTTTTTGATCCATTTTTATCATATCGTGTCAATTTGATCTTATGCTTAATGGAGTAATTTCCGTAAACTTGAGCCGAATCAAGAGTAACTGTAGACCGATTAACTTCATAAAACTGAATTTGCCAACTGAATTTTCCTTGAGCTGGTTGACCGAATCAAAATCGAATTGCTGGTTGGTCGTAGTTTTGTACACCACTCCAAGTTTTGTTAAAAGAATAAATTATATAGTACATTTTAGGGATTCCCATTAATATGATTTTTATATAAGGGTAAGACTATTGTATAGAAATGAAAAATTATGTATAAATTCAGAAGTAGTTATTATTCATTAGATTTGAAATACTTAACGTGGGTCATTAAATCTAAAATTATATAATAATTTACTATCTATAAAATTGACAATTCTTTATTCATATATTATTTAATTCTATTCATTACTATAATAAAAAACTTATTTTGCTGATCTAAAAGGCATTCGTTATAAAGTTCATTAGTAAGAAAAATATTAAATATTATTTTCATAAATAATTAAACTATTAATTTAAAAAAATATTGAGCTAATATTTACCTTTTAAAAAGAAATTAAAAAAATATATGTAAATAATATTTTAAATTTATTGTGTTGCTAATCATAATTTCATAATCGAATTTTTACATACTCAAATATTATTAGTTATAATATATTCAAAACTCAACTTTTTTTATTGAAATTATTTTATAATTTATGTAATTATAATTGTTTAACTTTAATCAAACATTATTAGTTATAATATATTCATAACTCAACTTTCTTTATTGAAATTATTTTATAATTTATGTAATTATAATTGTTTAACTTTAATTGTATGTGTGATCCACTATATTGCAAATCAAAACTTATTTTTTTCGAATTTATTTATTATCATTTATT
This sequence comes from Jatropha multifida, assembly GCA_948099535.1. NCBI lineage: Eukaryota > Viridiplantae > Streptophyta > Magnoliopsida > Malpighiales > Euphorbiaceae > Jatropha > Jatropha multifida. The sequence continues at coordinate 78,406 of CANUEX010050874.1, forward strand.
AGATTTCAAAATAATAATAGTATTAATCAAACAAATTAAAATTAATTTTATTATTTCAATATAAATTTAAAATATAATAATTGATAATTGAATTTATAATGCCTGCTTAATTTTTAATTTCGATATTTAATATTTATGCTTTTTAAATTTTATTGTAAAATTCATAAAAGACATAATCAATTGCTTAAAAAATACAATTTCAAAACTTAATTTTATTTGCTGAATTAATTATAAATTTTATGATCCATACTATAAATTTTTTTAATATATATTAAGACACTTTATAGATTTTTATAAAAATAATTATCTTAAAATATTATTTATTATGTTTAATATAATTTCAAATACCCTACTTGTGGGTCCCGTTTATAGGTATGGCACAGTCCAAGAGGGAGGGGGGTGAATTGGGCTTTCTAAAAAATTTGCTTTTAAAAGCACTAAAATAGAATTCTATTTGCAGTGGAATTAAAATATATTTGTAAGAGACAGATGTTAAGTTTAGAATATTCTTACAATACAGTTCCAATATTAGAACGACAGTGTGACGTACATTAATTGAAATTAGAACGGACTCACAAGTCTTTTGCAAGATTAGAACAGCTCTGTGAAGAGAAATTGACAAGATTAGAACACCTTCACAAAAGCTACTACAAGTTTAGAAAGACGTTGCGAAGTGAAATATATAAGTTTAGAACTTCTTCACAAGCCTTCTTATAACATTAAAAAATGAACTAAGCTTAAAATTTTGAACCGAAATAAATTTAGAATAACCAATTAGAACCTCAGAAGATTATGATGCAGAAATATAGAGTTCTAATTTCATACAGAGATAGAGGTTGCTTACAATCAGAACTGAATTTAAATTAACTTAGCATTTCTGAAAATAAAAATACTTGTGTAAATTGAAAATAATTAAGCACCAACTTCAGAAAAGGAAAGAAGATAGACACAATGATTTATAGTGGTTCGGCACTAAGTCGCTTACATCCCCTCCCCCAGATACAACTTGAGATCCTCCACTATGTTATCTCTTTTCAAGGGTAAGAGACAAACCAACAAGTACAAGAAAATAGATTTAATCACTTAAATCTAACCTTAACCCACTAGATTTCAAAGGTTCTAGTTGACCTTTACCCTTTTCTGTTTTACAGAGATCAGAAAACTCAGATCAAGACTTTACAATCTCACTCAAGGAGAAGGTTGCTTGAAAGCCTATAACACACTAGCTTCTCAACTAAGCTAATACACAAGTATATTTCTTTTTTAAAATCTCTAATCACAATAGATTACAAAATCTATATGGAAAGAGAGAAATGCAGTTACGAGCACAGAAAAACATATTACAAATTCAAACTCAGAAATACAGACCTATTCTTCAGAAAGGGATAAAAACAAAAAATCTTTTCACTTGAATGATATCTCTTGAAGAACAAATGATGAAAAGAAAATAAAAGGGGATTGAAGAGAGAACTTTGAGAGATTTTGAAAGCTTGAATAATGGCTCCAACTCTTGTCCAACGTTAATAAGAAGAAACATAAATCTTTTATAGAGAGATGACAGATTCACTTTTAATAACATTCAAAATTGAGAGCATTAAATGAGACTCTCACGTTTTTAGCTAAATCAAGGTGAGGCATGGGTAGTAATTAATGAACTTGTCCTTTGGTTTAAGCATGCACGACAGTTAACATTTAATGAGAAGGTATGGTGCAGTAAACCAGAGTTGTATTTAAGATCAGAAGGTTTGACAACTGCAGCAGAACTTCTGACAGTTGAGTTCAGAAACGCAGCTGCAGATCAGAAATGCATTAAATAGCCGTTAACTAAGATTTGCTCCAAGGATATTTTGAAAAGAAAACGTGGAGGGAAATCTTTTATCATTACTTTCAGTTTTCATATTTAAAATATTTAAAAATAATTTTTAAGAGAGAGAAAAAAAATTTAATTTTGTGCTTATAATCATTATTTCTCTCAAAACTACATTAATTTCCTAAGACACATACCAACCTAAAAATGAGTCTTCCAAGTCTTTATGGTCTTTAAGTAAATGTCTTGGGGTGTCGGAAAATAACTTCTTCAATTAATCTTTAATAACAAAATCTGCATAAAATATTTTTAGCACAGAAATAATATATATAAATTTATTTAGTTTTAAAATAATCATCAAAATTAAGAAGAGAAATAAACCTTGAGCCAACACTACTGAAATACCCAAAAAATTTAATTTAAGAAAATATTCATTTAAGCATTAATTCTAAAAATTTGGCCAGTAAATTTAAGTCATGTAAAAATTAATCGGACCTGTAATCCTATTCGATTTTGCCAAAAATCGATTGAAAACCAAGTGGAATTTGTTGAATCGGACCAAACCGGTTCGAATTGAACCAGAATGGTCCAACACATTCTGGAAATTTCATTTTTTTTTTCTTTTCCTTTTCCTTTCTTCTTCTCTTTTCTTCCTCCTCCACGACAGTCCCTCTCTCCTCTCCTCCTCTCTCTCGATTCCTCCGCGCGACGGCAGCAGGCACAGCAGGCCAGCCGCTGCTTCCTTCTCCTCTATGTCGTGCTGTCTTGTGCTGACCACCAGCAGCAGCGCTGCTCACTTGTGCTGCACCGCGCGCCACCAGCAGCAGCCTCAACGCCGCCTCAAGCCTTCAACAAAGCCATCGCCGGCCACCGCAGGCTCCAGCAAGCCCAGCAGCGCCGCCTCAGGCCACCAACCACCGTTTCCCTCAGTCCCAGCCACTGATCTCGTGATTCAAGCTTCGATCCGTAAATTTTGGGACAATTTTGTGTGATTGAGGGTATTGAAAATATCCCTAAAATTTTTAGTTGATTTTCTTAATTTTAATTGTGTGAAAAATTGGTTATTATTGGAAATTGATTTATTAATTAGGTATTGAGTATATATTTGAATTAGTATTTGATTAATTAAAAATAATTTGTAGATTGAGAATAAATTTTATAGTAGAATAAATTTTATAATAAAATTAAGGAATTCAATTAGTTGAGTTGTTGAAATTGAGAAATAATTTTGTTAAGATTATGAATATTAGTTTAGGTAAAAAGAATTAAATTAATAAGAGTAGTTTAGATTATTAGCCGATTTAATTAAAGAATTTAATGCTAGTTATTACAACGTAAATATAGAAGGTATTTTAGAGACGGACTAATATTATATTATGATTTTAACGGCGAAATCGTTAATATAATTGATTTGAATTAAAGCATTTAAGTTAAAGATTAAATAAGAGGGAAATACGTCGTTAAGGAAATTATTGACACTTAATTTGTAAATAGAGATACAAATATATTCTCAAAGTCATTAGAATCAATAAATTAAGTGATTCGGTATAGAACGCATCTTGTGGTTATTAAGGATCAATTGAAATGAATAAATTAAATAGTTATTAAATGTTTATAGACTGCGATTGAATTAAGTAAAAAAAGGATTGTAGTGAAATAATTATATTTATCTGAAATAAGAATATTATTGATTATATTATATTTGGTAGTAAATTTAGATTATTTTAAAGATTGAGATGAGAAAATCGAATTAGTTGATGTTTAGCAACTAAGTAGTGTTGAAGTTAGATTGAGTTTAATAGAGAGGATAGAACGTAGTTTGTTAGATTAATTTTTTATTTATTATTTCAAGTTGATTAGTTATGCGATGAGTTTCTTTATATTTTTAGATTCCTAAATCGTCTGGACTCATCTGCCTCTCCAGACTAGAGTCGGAATTAAAATATGAATATCCTAAAATCACTGCGAGTAATAATAAATGATGCATACCGTCTGCATATACGCATTTCATTCATATATCATATTTCAATTATTATTTAAATATGATCAGTATTCATTTCCTCCATTGTTATTATATTACTATCCACCTTATAAACATAATATTCTAGTCCTACAATAATATATAATTACAACATTTGATTACATTCATACATGCATATATTGCACCGATTAAATGGCTGAATTTTTGTATTGTGATAATGATGTGCTTTGTATCAGGGTGAAAATTGAGACGACATAAGTCGCTATGAGACCACTAGCCAGGTATAAGGGGATCGACTCCCTGATATATATTTATATGCAAGTGAGAAAGGTAGGCCAAGGGCCAGTGGATGAATTTATAACACTATTGATCGATTTTGAAAGGTAGGCCAAGTGCCGGTGGATCGATCTTGAAAGGTAGGCCAAGGGCCGGTGGGTGAATTTGTGACACTACTGATTGATTTTCATATATTGTGAATATCTTGGTATGACTTATTTGAAAGTGCTGATATATGACACGTGCTTGTGAAGTATGCTCATTTTATATATATTGTAAAAGTATACTGCCTGAATATGTGGATTTGCATTATTTATTATTATTCAGTGAGTTTGGTAAATCTCACCCTCCTCCTTCCATAAACTTTTTTAGGAATTAGAAGTATCGCTATTCATAAAAGCTCTGCTTCCTTCTCCGCAGAGATAGAGTATTTAATACTAGCTTTAAAAAGGTTAGCATATGTATTATCTGAGATGTTGGAATATTCTGAATATTTTAGTTTAGTTCTGCAGTCAGGACGGTAAATTAAATTTGGATATGTAAAAATTATTGTATACAGATGAATAACCTGTGGAGCATTTTTTTGAAATTTGGAGAAATTATGACAAAAAAAGTTTGACTATATTATGACCAATGAATTTTGTATAAATTGTATCTTGATTTAAAAAGTATAAAGCCAAGCTGTGAACCAAATGTGAAATTGAAGCTGGGCTAAGAATGTTACCGACTGGTTGTCGGACTGTATCATAATATGGGCTTACTGCTTCCAAGGTCAGAGATTAATAAAAATAGACTTTTGAATGGTTCAGGCTTACTATGGACGTCGGAGGCCTTAAACTTATCTAGGTTCTAGTGCCGGTCCAGCCCACAGTTTGGGTCGTGACACCTACTATTTATATTAAAATCATGTTTTTAATCATCCATATTCACTTGACTCAAAAAAAAATCATCCATTTTCCCTTGCAATCAATAGAAATATCTTATATTAGTTTAGTGTTATAAAAAAAAGATTAAAAAAAATTCTTAAAAAAGTTCATTGCATTTGAAGGGGGAAAAATTACTCTCTAAAAGTTTAAAAAAAGAAAAGGAAAGAAAGGGGAAAAAGAAACTTATGCCTGGGTAGAAGTTACCATATTCAAATGGCGTGCAAAGAAAGTTTATTTATGTATGCAAAATTTTTGAATTCTATATTATAGTAAAAGCCTTTATATAAATAGTAAGATATTTGAAATTATTTTAAACACAATAAATAACATTTTAAAATATTTATTTTTATAAAAATCTATAAACAATCTTAATACATATGAAAAAAATTCATAATATGGATCATATAATTTATAGTTAATTTTGATATGAAACTAAGTTTTAAAGTTATATGTTTTTAAGCAATTGATTATATCTATAGATTTTATAATAAAATTTTAACAAGCACAAATATTAAGTTTTGAAATTAAAAATTAAGTTGAGCACTATAAACTCGATTATCAATCGTTTTATTTTAAATTTGTAATGGGATAATGCAATTGTTATTGATGTATTCGATTAATTTTATTATTGTTTTGAAATCTAATAGATGATAAACTTGTTTTTATATAGAGTTAAGTTTATAATAAATAAATATAAAAAAATTATTTTTTGTAGATCACAAATAAAATTCAAATTAAACAATTACAATTACATAAATTATAAAATAATTTTAGTAAAAAAATATGGATGTATTATAACTAATAATGCAGGAGTATATAAAAATTAAATTATACATATATTATGATCAGCGACACAATAAATTTAAAATATTATTTACATAATGATGTTATAAGGTAAATATATATTTTTTATTTCATTTTAGAAGGTAAATATTAGCTCAATAATGTTTTAAATTTAATATTTCAATTATTTATGAAAAGAATATTCGATATTATTCTTCTTGATGAACTTCTCTCATTGATGTCTTTCATATTGGCAAAATAATTTTTTTATTATAATAATAAATATAATTAAATAATACATGTAGTAAGTTATTATATATTTTTACATCCAATAAGCTCACATTTAGGTAGTTTAAATCTAATAGAAGATAACTATTTATATTTTTATATATAATTTACATATCCTTATTTTTAATTATGGTATTTTATTAAATAAGTCTTATTTTTTAATATAATCATATAATTACCTTCAATATTGGCAATATAAAAAAAAACTATTTCTCAATCTATGATATTTTTTTTAAAAATGTAATATTGAACGAAATATTTTGGTAAAATCAATAAAAAAATTCGTTAGTTTAATTCGAAGGTATACATGTGATTTATATATAAAAAAAAAAAACCCAATGAGCAACATTCAATTAAGCGCATATATATGCTTTGACAATCTCCACCTTGATATTGGAATCAACCCTTTTATGATTATGATTTTGTGTTAAAGGGTATTGCTTATTCTCTAGACATAAAATAATTATTATTACATCATTATATAATGGTCAAATTTTGATTCCGTCCAACTCTTAAATCTTTTTGACAATTTTTTAAATTTTTACTGTTAATTTGTATTGAAAAAACAAAAATTTTTCTAATTTAAATCAAAATCATCAAACCTTCGCTTTTCTCTTTTTAATCATTCAATTGTGATATAAAAATTAAAAATTTATGTTAAAGTATATAGGCATCATCATTATTAATATTTCAGAATTTGATCTCTACGAGCTCAAAATGGTGTTCTTTCTTTTCACTTTTTTTTTTAGTTTGTTACTGAGAGGGGAAATGTTAAGGACAGTTTTGTCATTTAAAAATTCTCTCTCACATCTGACCATTTTTTAAGAATTTGATTCATGGCTGAAAAAAAATAATGGACCAAAAGGATCAAAGTGTCTAACGTTACCAAAACGAGGTCTGAAAAAATAAAGCAATAAAGCGAAGTCTTTTGCAAGCTTTGCTGAATATTGAAATCGGCTTCGGGTTGATACTAGCATTTTTTGTTTTTCGATTTTTTTTAAAAAATCCGACAGATCCAAATAATATTATAACCTATATAATAGCATTTTCTTATTTAAGAATAGTTGAAGCATTTCAGATATTTTAAATTTTTCGACTTATAACAATTGCACTCTAAATTGAACTTAATTTTCTAGACATTCCAATTTACAGCTTATGTAAAAATTGCACCGTAATTTAAAATTCAGTCAAAATTAAGATTAAAAAATAATACAAGTGGGACCCACTGTAGTATATATAAGGAACAAAGAACAAGTAAAGGGAAAGAAAGCCCTAATTCAGATTTGTTGCAAGGTTAAAAATTAAATTGAATAACAAATAGAACAAAATGAATAACTAGTGAGAGTGTAAGAGATTGCCATTGAGGAAGCAATTCTCGGTAAGTATGAATCCATCTCAAGTCTACTAAAATATTATCCGCTTTGAACCCAGTTTGCATGAATTTATTCTTGAGTTAGAATCGCTTATAGTCCAAAACGTGGCTTGCTAGTCTAAAATATTATACGCTTTGAGCCCAGTTTGCATGGATTTATTCTTGAGTTAGAATCGCTCATAGTCCAAACGTGGCTTGCTAGTCTAAAGCATGCTGAACCTTATGTACATCATATCCACCTTGTACTTAGTCGATATAAAATTCGCCTATAGTGTCACACTCAGCATGAGAGATGAGAGGGACGTTCTTTTCCTTTTACATGTGTTTGCAAAGGTTAATCTTCACTACAAGAAAAGTAAGAATTAGCGACAAAATTTTTTGTCGCTAATTGGTTATTACTATCAAAATAGTGACAAGAATTTTGATGCTAAAACACTTGTCGCTATTTTTTAGCGATAAAAAAATATTTTGACGGTAAATTAGCGACAAATGTTTTGTAGCTAATTTGAAAATTTTTGTCGCTAATTTAATGTAATAAAATAGACAAATTTTAAAGTTATTTTGTTGAAATTTTATCGCTAATTTTGTCAGTATTTTGTCGTTATTTTGTCACTATTTTGTCATTAAATTGTCACCATTTTGTCGTTAAATTTATTTGTTATTATAATAAAATGAATTTGTTTTATCGCTAATTTGACGCTATTTTGTCGCTAATTTAAAAAAAATTTTACCTACATTTACATAATTTACCTGCTTTATATATAATATCAAAACCTGTAATAATCAACTATTCCAATTCTAGACCACATTCTATAACACACCTGTAATATATTTATAATATCAACAATTTCAATTCAACACCACAATTCAGCAAACTTGTTCGATATTGTATTATAGTCACACAGACAAAATAAGAAAGGAAAAAAATCTCTGAATATCTAGTTTTATGTTTTAAATATTTAAATAGAAATGATACTATTTTATTAGGACGACTACTAATCAAGACCCTCATCTCGATCATCCTCTGCATCGTCTGTAGTCCGATGAGCATGGAATCCAACGATAATAGATGTATCAAAACATCCATCGGGCCTAACTAGCCTTTTTGTATTGTAAAAATTGTTTGGCGTGACATTTTCTTTTGGAAGCACCTCATGTAGAAACTCAAGAAAACCATTGAAACATCTTTCAGAGAGATTATGCTCCGACTTTAGGTACAATATTCTTACAACAGCAGACAACTGAGAATGCTTCTTACATTCTGATTATAAATCTTGGTTTGAAGCATTTAACATGTCAAACAGTTGTTGTATATTTTGATTTGGTGTTTCCTCCATATCATCTATGGTCTCACGCATCCCCATTGCATCCATAACCATCTCACAGTACCGCCCTCATGTTTCAGAATCCATAAGACTTGGCCAACGTAATTTGCTTTAGTATTGCTAATACGTTGCCTACAGCTTTCTATGGCAATCGATACCAATACCAATAACATGACTGATTTATCTGCACTTTTAGCCTTGAAAGCACAAAACAACTTTCATTCTTTTATAGCAAAAAATTGGTCAACTGCTACTTCTTTTTGCAATTGGTTTGGAGTTAGTTGCAGTTCTAACAAGGAAAGAGTTATGGGTTTGCATCTTTCTAATTTGGATATCAATGGAAACATTCTTTCTCAAGTGGGTAATCTTTCATTTCTTGTTTCTTTGGACCTCAGCTATAACACCTTCCATGGTTATCTGCCGAAGGAAATGGGTAATTTACGCAACTTGAGATTTATAAACTTGTCAAATAACAGTTTCTATGGAGATATTCCATCAGAGCTTACTACGTTACCTCTGCTTCAAGACATTATTCTTGCTAATAATAGTCTCACAGGTATTTTTACTAGGCCTCCATCCTCTATTGTTCAATTCAAGGAATTTAATAGAGAGAGAACTGCTAGTTGCAGTTGCTCTTTAAAATGATTTCCTACCACTATCCTTCCTATTGATTGTATAGGCTTACTATTTTTTGAAATAACTTGTCACTTACTATAGAGTGTTTTAAAAAAAAATTATATATATATATATATATATAACAATACAATTTTCAAAGTCAAGCTAATAGAATTATCAATAATTGTCGATAGGTATATCAACTAAGCCATCTCTAATGGGTCAGACATCTATTTTCAACGTGACGAGTATAGAGACCTTAAATCTTGAGGGCAATTTGCTGTCAAAAAGTATCTTAGATGAGATTAGTAACCTTACAAGCTTAAAGGAGTTAAGCATGGGATATAACCAGTTAAATGGTGTAATTCCAACCATCCTGTTTGACATGCGTTCTTTACAATTTCTTGATTTACCAAACAACGACTTTTCTGGCAATCTTCAAGAAAAGTTGTGCAACCAAAGTTCGAAGCTACGATGGCTTTATCTTGGTGGGAACAAGTTGTGTGGCCAAATTCCATTTCATCTATACAAGTGTAAAGAGCTTCAAGTGTTAAGATTGATTTCCAACGAATTTACAGGAAGCGTACCAAGACAAATTGGTAATTTTACCAAGCTAAAACAACTAAATATCGGTTGCAACTACTTGACAGGTAATTTGACCAAGCTTTTGATATTTTAATTATTTTTTATTATATTACAATTATTAATATTTTTATATAACAAAATTGAGCTAAAAATGGTATGAACACAAGAAACTGTACTTTTTTCCATTATAATCATAGATTAATCATTCATTGTAAGACTAGAAGATTTCCAAAAATGGAAAAAATATATCACTTAATGTTTGAGTAGAACTATCTAATTCCATACAATTTGATTTTTAAAAAATTTAGTTTGATTTTAATTTTAATAAAAAAATAAATTTTTTGGTTTTAGTAATCATAAAACCAAAAACATCAAAACCCCAAATGTTAAATTGACTTAACTCAATAACTAAATCAAAATTAAAAAATTAAATCCAACTCAAGTGATTCGGTTCAATTTTCCTTGTATAAAAATTTATTGCACTAAATTCAGTTTAATTGAATCAAACCAACAAAAATCCCACCTTTACGTGTTTGTATATGTGCAAGTGTAATTTTCCAATTAATAATGACTTAATTTGCAGGCCAAATTCCTAAAGAGATTGGAAATCTTTTCAATTTAGAAATATTGGCTTTGCAGGTCAACAGCCTAAACGGTACCGTTCTGTTAAGTAGTTTAATCTGGTTGTTTTAGGAGTCGACTTACTAATGGATAATACAAATCAATTTACGGGAAGTATAGCAGGAGACATTGGAAACTGCACTTCCCTTAAGCAAATATTCATTAATCGAAACTTTTTAACAGGTGTTATTATTATTATTATTATTGTTTTTTTTAGTTTAACCTAATCCAATAATTAATATCATATATAGCTCCATTTATTTTTCAAAAAATAACAAATATTTTCCAAACAACTCATTTTTGGTTGTTTGATTAATTGCTAAAAGATATTAAAATTTTTAATTTATAAGACTGCAAAAAATATTTACAATTATAAAATTTTCAAAATTTACAAATTATGAAAAATAAGAGAAAAATTATATATAAAATAATAAATTGCGTTAGTTGCGGTGGTCTGTGATTGTGACTAGTGATGGGTAATAATGATCGGTGATCAGTGAAATGCGGTTATCAATAAACAATGAATTAATAAATATTGTAATTCTGCAAAATATTTTTGTCAGTTGAAAAATGGATTTTTTATACTAGAAAAATAAATTTTTTAGGTAAGTTATTTTTCTAAAATAAAAAGAGCTTAATTTTAATAATTATTTCAGCTTAACTTTTTTCCCCCTGTTTGACAGGAAGCATTCCAAGGGAGATTGGAAATATTACTTTGCTCCGATGGACAAAAAAATTTAACTGGTAAAACTGTTATTTACATACAATTATTGTTGGATTACTATTATTTGTTTGTTATGGTCATTGATACTTCTTATTCAACAAATAATCAAAACAAAAGATGTTGGCAAATATGTTTCATACTGACTATATAGAATTGCCGATTTTGAATTCAAAATCACCTATTTCGATAATAAAAAAAGATGAAACCAAAACTGAATCGCTTTTAGACAATTTATACGACGGTTTTAGAACCGTTGATTTCGATATTATTTTACATTTGAACCGAAATTAAATATTATATTTTAAATTTCTTAAAATGCTTTTCTTGGATTTATAGCTTGAATGTATAGGTTTGGATTTGAGTAGTGTATTTTTAAAGGGTATTCGCCAACCATATGTGGGACATAAAAATTGAATCGACTTTTTTAAAAGAATATTTTAACAATAATAACCATGCAAATATTTTGTATTTTATTCTCTCTCAATAGAATACATTAATGGAAACTCTAAAGTATTCATTGTGGCACGTACAATACCTCAAGCGATTGGCAACCTTCAAAATCTACAAATTGTGCATTTATCTTTCAACAAATTGAAAGGTTCAATTCCATCTTCAATCTTCAATATCTCAACAATAAATTGGATTGCTCTTACATCCAATAATCTGTCAGGAAATCTTCCATCAACCTTAGGCCTTAGCCTTCCAAATGTTATATGGCTCTATCTTAGTATTAATGAACTCACTGGACCTATTCCTCCATCTATTTGCAATGCATCTAAGCTAGAAATCCTAGAATTAGCTCAAAATTCATTTTGTGGCTCCATTCCCGAGTGCTTTGGAAATTTAAAATATTTGAAGACACTCAAATTAGCTTATAATCTTTTAACCACTAAAAACCCATTTGGAGAGCTAAGCTTTCTTTCATCATTGACAAATTGTCAGAATTTGGTCTACTTATGGTTCGCTCACAATCCATTTTTAGAAGGCTATCTTCCAATTTCTATTGGAAATTTATCCAATTCCCTTGAATACTTTCTTGCTAGTGATTGCCTTATAAAGGGTGAAATTCCAGAAAATATTAGCAATTTAACTAGCTTGATAAGTCTAAATTTGGGAAACAATTTATTGACAAGAAAAATTCCAAGTGCTATTGGAAGATTAGTAGAGCTTCAAGATTTATCTCTTTATGGTAATAATTTACAAGGATTTATCCCAAATGAGCTATGTTATTTGAAGTCACTTGTTAACTTGGAATTGACGAGCAATAACAACTCAGGATCGATACCATATTGCTTTAACAACCTTACATCTTTAAGAGATCTATCCTTGGCTTCGAATAACTTCACTGGTAACATACCCTCAACTTTATGGAGACTAAAGATATTTTACGAGTGAACTTATCTTCAAACTCTTTAGTGGGTTCTCTCTCATCAGAAATCAAAAACCCGAAGGTTGTTATTTTGATAGATATATCAGAAAATCAATTATCAGGTCAGATTCCTACAACCATTGGAGGTATGCAAGATTTAATTGTCTTATATTCACATGGAAATAAGTTAAAAGGTCAAATTCCTGAATCAATTGATAACTTGAATGGCTTGGAATTCTTAGACCTTTCAAGAAATAACCTTTCAGGAATGATTCCTAAGTCTTTGGAGAAACTGTTGCATCTTAAGTACTTTAACGTTTCCTTTAATCAATTACGACGAGAAATTCCTGATAAAGGACCATTTACGAACTTTTCATTTCAGTTCTTTATAGGGAATAAAGGGTTATGTGGCTTACCTAGGTTGGATGTTCCAACTTGCAAAGACAATCGCAATGTTGGAGCATCTAAAAAGATAAGCCAGCTTTTTCTTAGATATATTTTGCCTTCTTTCATATTCACTCTGTTGATACTTGTCATAATTATTTTTCATCGATTTGAAAGAAAAGCAAAGCTTAAAGATCCTGAAAGTTTTTGGCGATTAGAGAAATGGAGAAGAATTTCATATCTAGAACTTGAGTTTGCAACAAACGGGTTTCAAGAAAGCAATTTTCCAAAGGAACTTTATTAGATGGAACAATTATCGCAATAAAGGTTTTCAATCCGCAATTAGAGAAAGGACTTAAGAGGTTTGAAAATGAATGTGACATGTTACGCAGTCTTCGCCATCGAAATCTTGTCAAAGTTAGTAGTTGCTGCAATCTTGAGTTTAAGGCATTGGTAATGGAGTTCATGCCTAATGGAAGTCTTGAGAGATGGTTGTATTCTTCTAATTACTTTCTAGATATTCTTCAAAGGTTGAATATTATGACAGATGTGGCATTTGCATTAGAATATCTTCATCATGGCTGCCTCATGCCTGTGGTTCATTGTGATATAAAACCAAGCAATGTTTTGTTAAATGATGAGATGGTTGGATTTGTTGCTGATTTTGGCATTGCAAAACTTTTAGGTGAAGGAGATTCTGTTAAGCAAACTATGATATTAAAGTTTCTTATCTATTATTCTTTATTTTCTTTTTTACTTTTTTTCTTTTGCTTTCTCAAAATTATTCTTAAAATGTAGCCTTATAGCACAAATATATTGACACATGCAATAATTAGACAAAATGTTAAATTTGTAGAGTATGGATCAGAAGGAATTGTATCAATGAAATGTGATGTTTATAGTTATGGTATTCTATTGATGGAAACTTTTACGAGAAAGAAACCGACAGATGAATTTTTTTCGGAGGTAATGAGCCCGAAGCAATGGGTTGAACAATCATTGTCTTATGATGTTACTCAAGCTCTTGATGCCAATTTAATAAGTGAAGAAGAACATTTTGTAGCTAAGACGAATTGCATAACATCCATTTTGAAATTGGCCTTGCAATGTTCAACAATTTTGCCACAAGAGAGGATAGACATGAAAGATGTTGTTCTCAAGGAAATCAAGAAAAAGTTTCTAGAAGATACTGAGCCCTAGTATGAGTTATCCTTATATTACGTGCTTTGAACATGTATATTAAAGAATGTTTTATTAATTCAATATTCAAACCTCAAATTAATTCATTTTGGATTGGACTAAAATGTTTATATTAAAGCAGTTGACAATTTACTGCCATAGTCTAAAAATTTGTTTTATTTCAAATTATTTGTCCTAAAAACTTAATAACTAGTTTGTGAAATTAATAAGAATTTTTTAGTAGTTTCTTCTTCTCATTTAATTTTATTTTTCTTTGATCAATTCAAACTCAGTCTCTTGTAAGATTATTCCAAATGAAGACTTTTAGGATTAAGATAATTTCTCTTAATGCAGTTTCATTAACCAACCTATCGATTACACCAATAAAAATAATAATTTTTTAAAATTTATTCATATTTTATCTTTTTTTTCGGTGTATAATAAAAAATATTTCTTTTTGCAATAAAAATTTCTATTCTTATTTGTTTGATCGTTAGGTGAAACTATAGATCCAATCCAGATAAGTTTAAAAATAGATCATGTGGCTGACAATTCTTGTTGTGATGCATGTAACTCTGCAATTGGTTATATTATATTAATCAAAATTTGATTAACAAAAGCTTTTAACCCGGAAAACATATTTTTATATAAGAGCTAAATTGTCAACAATTATTACTCATTTAAGTAAAAAAGAAAATAAAAATGTATAAGACGCTAATATATTTGTATGCGCATATGTATTCTTAGACAATCAATATAAACAATAAATATTTGTATGAACAACAGGTATTGTGTACTCTCTTTTTTTTTTAAATGTAATTCATTTATAATAATATAAAGAATTACAAGTAAGCCTATAGACCAGATATAGAACTTTACTAGCTAATAGACTTCGTTGATCTTTTAATAAAAGAAAAGAATTAATATTATTTTGAAAAATGAAATTAAAACTATAAAATATAATATCAGATCTTTCTGCTTGGAGTTGATCCAGACAAAATATATAAATCTTTATAGCAATAACTAGTACGTTAAATGATTTGAACATCAAGATAATAACTCCTTTAGAATTTCTATAATTGGATTTCTTTTTTAATAATTTACAACATATGATGAATATAGATAAATTTTCGCCGTTATGCTTCAATAGCATTAATGCAGGCTTCATTGATAAAAAATTATTACTTGCAAATCAATATCTAAAGTCTCAAACCAAATGAAATCAAAAATCATAATTTTATTTAATAATAAAACCTCAAAAGAAGGGACTATCCTCACAAAGAACGGATAAAAAAAAAACTCAAAATATGGAAATAACCAACCATAACAAAGTAACTCTAAATATGGAGACACCCAGCCATAACAAAACAAAAAGATAAATCTACTGTAGGAAGTACAAATTAGAGTTTATAAAGCAACATAAGATTAAATCCTCCCCAAAAAAAAAAGGCGAAGGAAAATACACAGTAAAAGTAGGAGGTAGGGACTACCACTGATAAATAACAGTAGCTTCAAACTAAAATTAGAGTTAGAAAACTAGAGAGAGAGGAGAGATAAATATTTTTCTCTTATTAATTGTTGTTCTCATTTTTAAAGTTGTTTTGTGTACTCTTAAATACATAAATATTTTCAAGTGTTTCAATAGGCAACAATACTAATAAACTTTGAGTCGATAATAAAATTATATTTCTTTTTTGGAAAATTATGTTTAGAAGTATAAACTTGTGAATTTAAATCAAATTAAAGTCTAATTCACAAAAAAAAAAAAAACGAAATTAGTTAAATAGGTGTAAGAGATAATAACACATATTTCTTAAATTGATTATTAATTTTAGAGATACTAAAAGGAAACCATTTCTTCTAAAAAAGAAAGAAAATCATTTATAAATGACAAAATTGATAGAATATTAAATAATAAAAAGGTGGCATAAATATTTACTGGTTGTGGTTTAGTTAGCAACGCAGGTTGGGCATATGGGAAGAACTTTTAGATTTGATCCTGACTAAACGCACTTGTAAAAAGGGGTAAAGAGTTTTAACTGTAATTAAATCCCGAATCGGATTAGGCGGTCCTTGATAATAGGATACGAAAATGCAATATAATGGTAGCCTAAATATATTAATGTTAATGTGCAAAATAAAAAATAAGAATATATAAAATTTTATATTTTAATGCTCCGTTTGGTATAAAAGAATTCAACATATGGAATTCATTTGACCTTAAATTTGACTTAGATTTAACATAAATACTATAGACATGGAACCACGACATAAGCTTGGGATAAGTTAAGCCAAGGCTTGCAACTCATTGTTTTGATATCACGACTCACCTCTACCACTTTGTTATTTCTTGAGCTGTATCCATTGTAGATTTCCAAAATAACAAGTAATTATTCGTTGGTAAATCCAAAACTAATACAATCGCATCATCTTTCTTTAACTGTTCCCTCCCAATTTACTCAACAAAAATATTTAAGTTTGTTGGGTTATTTAATGTTTATTGAGAATTTTTGAATTAATTAAAGCTAAAACTTTTAACTTTTCTGTTAATGAAAGTAACTTTGCTGTGTTCTCTGACTTTGGTCAACTGTAGCTTTTCTCTCCCTGGAATCAAAAATAGAGAAATCAACAACTCTATTTTCTAGGAGACACTTGAAAAAGGCTTCCTTAAATTCAATGTATATGGATCGTCAAAAGGAAAATCAGGCCCAATGAATATTGGATGTGTCTTGAAGGACTTAAACCAAGCTGAAAATACTTGTAATTGCAAGCCTTAAAGATTTATATTTCTTTTTAATACAACTCTGATGAATTATATGAAGATCAAACTTCAGAGTATTAATGGAGAAAAGCTCTGTAATTCTCATTAAAGAAGATGGTTCAAAAACTACATTTGTGTCTGTAACATGTAAGTATATTGCCCATGTAGCTATCTGGAAGTTTTTATTTGTAACTGCTTTCTTACACCTCAGCTTGTGGTCTTTGTGTAACAGAATTGGTTAGATGGTTTGGGCTTTGTATGTGGTACGTATTGGGTCAGTAATAATGTGTTGGTTCAAACTCCGTCCATTTAATTATCAAATCAGATTAAAAAAATGTCGTTTTATAGGCTACAAATAAATGTCGTTTTTTGTCCATGTAATCAGATCCAAAAACTCATTTGTTGATACTTCAGTAAAAAAAAGTGGTCGATTGTTTGGAAGAGTTTCATTTTCTTTAGAGATTAATATTTTTCGTCTTTGCTTCTTTTAGTTCTTTGTTTTTGGCTCTTATAAGTTATTATCATGTTGTGGTTTTGTGGATGAATGGGAGAAATCTGCTGGCTTAGATGTTGACTCCTTAGTTAGGGGAGTTTTTCCTACTTGATCCAGCTCTTTCAAATTAACAATTAACTTATCTTTGCTAATAAAAAAAAAAACATGAATTAGATAATAATAGCCATTAACTATTATTGGTCTCTCTCCTATCTCTCTTTTCTAACCCTAGTTTCGTTTTGGGGTTGCCGCTATTTATTAGCAGTAGCCTATACCTTTTACTCTTTTTTTTGCTTCACCTTCTTTTGCTCTTAATCTTTTATTCACTTTTAATAAATTCAGGTGTATTTTCTCTATAACATATTTGTCATTTTTTTATTTTTGTCTTCATATTTGGATTTTTTTTTGTCACTTCTTTATAAGGGTAGTCCCTTCTTTACGAGGATAGTCCTTTATTTGTAAAAGTTTATTACCGAATAAAAATATAATATTTGAATTTATTTGATTGAAAATTTTAAATCTTGATTTGTAAATATGGATTTTTTCGACCAATGGAGCTTGATAGTGTGCTCTATTCCTCCATTGATGCTATTGAGGCATAATCGCGTAAACTCATATATGCGTTCGTCATGTGTTGTAAATTGTTAGAAAAATAATCCAAGGAATTATATAACTCATATATGAATTATATTTATACGAGTATATGTAATTCTTTTATTAATGAATTATATTTTGTTTAAAAAAAAGCTGTTGGCAACAGCTTTTATACACCAACAAGTACATATAGCTTCAACAAAAAAACCTTAATAGACTCAAGTTTTCCAACTTATAGAGAAAAATTTGATTTGAATCTTTAACAATATACTTATTTTCAATAGGATTATTTAGCTTTAATTTAATTTTTCTTAGACATTAAACTTTGATTTTCATTTTAATAATTAATGGCCGTAAATACCTACATAATACTAAATTTGAGTTTGGAAAATACTATAGAGAACAACATTTGTTTATTACATCTATGAACTATGATTCTTTGTTTTGCAGTTTATTCTTCTCAAATTATTATTTTTTTTATTGCATTGATTCAACCTAATGAATGACTTCCTGATTTGCCTTTATTCAAGTCTATGTATTTAAGGGCAAATATATTTCCTCTATTTATTTTATTAAGGAAAATATGAGAAATTTATTTCCAATTTATTTTAAAATATTAGAAAGAGGATTAGAAGAAGTTGTTCAGAAAACGAAATTTGAGTAAGATCATCTATTTTAATTTTGATAATCAAAAAAACTTACTAATAAAAATGAAGTTGTATTACAAACGCGTAAAAGGATAAATTTATGAATTTAGCCCTTGCAAAGCAAATCCGAGTTCGGTAGTGTTTCTCCTCTTATTAATTAATTTTACTTGCGTCTGAAGTTTCAACCTTGATCATTCTGTTTTCTTTGGGTTTTTTTTCCGATTCTTCTTTGATTTCTGTTTGCTTTCTGCAATTTTTCAATAATCCTTGCTTCTTTCGCGATTCTTTTCGTTTTCGGCTTGCTTTTTGCCATTTTTCACAATCCAAGAAGAAGTAATTGGAGTTATGGAGGGTTGGGAAGGCTTGGAGCTCTTGGCTGATGTTGCTGTGATCGTTGCCGCTAAAGAAAGTATCTTGAATGAAGAAAAGTTTCTGGGTATAATTCCCAACAAGAAACGACCCTCCATCGGAAACAACAGATTAGCAGCGCATACCAGTGCTGGAAATGGGTGCGAATTCGAAAGCAAGCACGAAGAACCCAGGTCGAAAAGGAAGAAATCGGAGTTAGGTTTCGAAGATTTTAAGCATGCGAGTACTGGGACTGGACGCGAATTCGAAAGCGAGCGAGAAGAACCCAAGTTGAGAAGGCAGAAACTGAAGGCGATTCAGAAAAACAAGCCCACATGGTCCTTGCAAACCAAATCTGCTTTCTGTTTTAGGCTTGTTAGAGCCATGTAATTGATACACAGGACTCAAATTTTGTATCTAACAAAAAAGGGTTACTAGTTTTATCTGATTTTCTTTAATAGATTTTCCAGTTTCATTAGATAAACTAGCTCATCTTGTTAGGAAATTTTGGTTTTTCTATTCTTTGATCACTCTTCAGAATTCCATATATGTTACTGTCAAAGGAGAAATTAAACTTCTTCAGTTGCCTCATTTGTGTGCTTCGTGTTTTTCTTTTTTTCGGTTTTTCCAAGTATTGTAATGACAATTTTGTGGTGGACAGGAGGATAATAGCATGAAAAATTTCTTATTAATTCACCATAACTTGAGAAATTTTCGAATCTTTCTGGAAAACGAAAGGGACGAATAGAGACTTAAAGAGTAGATTTGATTTGATTTTCCCTGCTAAATTACTTTCTTTGAAACTTCTTTTTCTTTCCATCTAATTATATGTTACTCTGCTGTTTGTCTTTCCCTCATTATTAGTCTGTCTTATCTAAAATGCATCAATAAAACTAGTCGTAAACCTAGGCTTCGCGTGCCGCTATATATATAATTTGTAAATTTAAATAATTTAAGTAAACTTTATTTTAAAATAAAAATGAGAAACAAAACAGTTAATGCAATTTATTGACTAAAAAAAATATAAAAATTGAGCCAACAATTTTTTTTTCTTACCTCAAACGTGTTTTTCTGATATACTCCCTCCGTTCTATTTATATAGAAAATTTTCTTTTTGATTGTTTTATCTATATAGACAAATTTTCTTAATATAGTAACTTTGGGAATATTTCAAGAAAGTGGCATACATTATTATGATTGGCATTTAATGTTTAAAAATTAACTGAAACGTGCATAAAAAGATTATGAGATTCAAACACATTTTGCGCACAGATTAATTTCACTAAGTAACTTATGCTTAACATTTAAGTGTGCACATATAGCGAAATTTACTCACAAATATTAATTTAATCATATCTTGTTGCTTCTGTTAATGAGATAACTAGAAAATGTGAAGATTGATATTCATATTTGCATGGTTGTTTGCAAACTTCTATGACAAAATGTGGACACACGAAAATAACGGCGCACACTTACAATTTAGTCATGATAAACAACTTTACCTTTTAATTAGTCCACACGTATAATAGGAATAAGTGAACATTTTTATATAACAGCACACATATATTAAAAATTTATGCAATATAAATTAAGATTCAGTGAACATATTGAGCGGTGGATGTTGCACTTCTGTTGTAGCTTTTCTAACCATTTGACTATAAACTTCAATTACATCAGGCAAACAAGCATTAATCATAAGGTTATTTTTGGACATGTGCTTGATTTTGTAGTTATTACCTCTATTTTACTTCATTATATCAACCATACAAGTTTGTAATGTGAAAAACACCTTATTCAAATCAAAAGTACAGAATTCATAATAAATTTTAATAATAATATCAATTAGCTGTTCAATTGTGTTTGAAGTCTCTTTATATTAGATTGAATCTATAGCTCTAAAGAAATCAAGGTCTAAAATATTTAGGTCAGGGCTATTTAGAGGTAGTCTATTTCAGAGACCTTTCATTCCAGTAACAGCTATATTATCATTTTTTGCATTATGCTGAATTTTATTAACTGTCTTATTGCATATAGATAAACTGTATGTAACTTTATGAATATTGTAAGCATTTGACTCACTCTTCTTAATTTTAAAACACAACAACTCTTCTTAATTTTATTTTTAAAAAAATTTAAAGTCATAATAATTTATATATATATATATATTTAATAATTTAAATACAGTTCATCATGGAAGAAAAGATTACTGAGCTGGGATTACTAAATAGCACTGATCGAATACTGATAAAATTAAAAAGAAACGTATTTTTTGCATACTTTTCCTGATTTCGTTGCTATGGGGTGTTTTATATAGATATCCCTTCAACAAAACATATATTATTGAGAGGTCAATATGGACAACTAAATTGCAAATTTTAATAAGTTTATGCATTTAATCGGAGAGGTTTTCCAACAAATCACCAAAATCGAAAAATATAAATATATTTTTTATTGTTGCATCAATTTTATTTTAATTGCTTTAATGTAATTGAAACAAATAAAATCATAATTGCAATATTATTTGCTCTTAATCAGGACAGACTTGCGAAAAATGATCACTTGCTGTTGATCGTATACTGATAGAGGAACTTAATTACTGCTGTCTGTATGGCTTAAATTCGGTTTATCTGCTCTTATGCAAACGCATTTGTTTATATGATTTTGAATCTATTTGGAGCATTGTTATTAAGAGGGAAAAAAAAAAGAGGAAGAAAGAAAAGGGCCAACCATGTCATATCTGTTATCGTGTTGAATCACTATTAGGAGGGAGTTTCAAAGGAGAAAAATAGGAGTTGAAGGTCTGACAGACAGGAGCATGGCAATAATGGTCACAAATCAATTTCTAGTTGTGCTTTTCATCCGGATCAAAAGTGCTTTTGATCCACTCCAACCAAATATTTGTCCTAAAAATCGTATTATGACTAAGCTGCAAGTGGAAGCTCATCTCTGAATTTTCGTCTCCTATAAAATGTACTGTCAGCCATGATAATTAACTATCACTCCCAATGCCTATCCCTTTCTCTCTTCTATATGCTATTCTCCACCTCTTCATTTCTCTCTCCTTAACTTCCTGCTCCGCCACTCCATTTATTTATCTCATTTAATAAACAAGTCAAATTTAAATTAAAATTAATTATTTTGGTAGCTTTTAGTTTATAAAACGCTATTTTGATATTCAAAAGTTAGTTTAAATGTTATATTATTGAACATTATAAAAAATAGTGTGTCAAAAAGCTAAAAGTTACTCAAAAAATTGAACACAATCCTAGCGGTGCATTGAGACAATAAATTGAAAGTATAATTAATTGTGCATAGTAGGACATAGGTTATCTTTCTAGACAATTGCATATATCTTCAGATGATATTTGACTTGCTATGAAATTGAAATTTTGAACTAAATAAAAAATACTTGTAAATTTATCAATATTAAAATGCTCTATTTATTATAAATAAACTTTATTTAGTGAGATATGTACGGTTACTTTTAATTTAGATACATGATATAATCTTTTACATTATTGAATTTTTATACTATTATTTTTCAATTTTAATTATATTAAATATTATCAAGTAAAAGATCAATTTGCACTCCACATCTTTTGTTTATTTTTATTTTTTTTCTAAAAAACACAGTAGCAGGAGCAAAAGAATTTTAAGATCTCTTTTTTTTTTCTCTTTCATTACCTCTCTCCTAACTGCTAAGCCATTAATAGCCAATTCACATTTTGACAGTGACACAAACAGAGAAAAATGCAAATTTCTAGAAACAGAACGATCAATCTCCTTTACAACACAAAACAGAGATCGATTAAAGCATGGTTTTTTCCCTTCTTCTTCTTCTTCTTCTTCTTTGATCTCTCTGTTTCACTTCCCCTTATACCATGATTCCTTACTCTTATAATAACCTACCCTTTCACGCACCATCGCCAATTTTGGCCTCCACCTCATAATGGTAGTCGTACACTTCCAATTGAGTCTTTAGTTGCAGAATGTAATCCTAAGCCTTACAGATTTTGCACTAAGTCATCTGATACGCTAATTGCCTATCTTCTTTTTCAACAAAAGGCCGATGCTTTGGATGCCTATGTTTCCCTTTGGAAGCGACGACTTGCAGGGGACCACTTTTTTACTCCGATGCTCAATTTTAAACACGCATCCTTAATTGCATATTCTCTTTGATGATAGAATTTATGTTGAGAGAACATGTTTAAGGGCTTTTTAATCTTAATTTAAAATACTGTACTTGGGCTGTTAGCTTATTAACTTCATGTGTTATAAAATGTAGGACTAAGACTCAACTATTTTGAAGGGCGCAAAACATAAGATTAAAATAATATTTAATAAAATCAAAATTAAAATTTCAAGAAAAAAATGAAGTTGCCAGGGGCCAGGGCCCAGAGCCCCTCCCAGCATATGCTTGGGTCCGTCCCTGGTACCATGGTTTGCCTAAATATGTAACACCCTGACTATAGGCTGCCCACTATGACACTGTAAACAACTTTCACCGTTGTGTTTAAGCTGATTGACTACCTAAATGAATTTTAAAAATTATAAAATTTTATAAAAATGTAGCCTAAGATGTTAGAAAGGTTTTGTAAAAAGGAAAAGTGCAAATGATGAGGAAAAATGGAGATATTGATAAAAGAAAGCAAATTACTCTGTATGTAAAAGCTGGAAATTCTAACTCTACAGTTAATTTATTTGAATAAGTTAATGAACTCTAAAATCTATGAAATTTAATATGAGAGTGCTCTGAGATGTTAGAAATATTGTATAATAATTTCAGAGTAAAAGGATTTGTAAAAATGAAAATATAAATAAAAAAATGCAAGTGACTCATATGCTGAAAATTCTAAATTCCCTTAACTTAAATATAAATTACTTCACTATGAGCACAAATATAAAATAGATGAGTCTAAAACTCAATATGTGTAATTTCTATCTCTAAAAGTTAAAATGCAATGTGTAATTTGATTATAGATTGAGATAAATCATTGAAATAGATTAGAATCAGTAAATAAGAAAGAAAGGCTGGTGCAGCTTTCCAAGCCAGGCTAGTGCAATATTAACTTTATATTTTCATTAAAGGTAAATATATTTAACGTCATTAATATTTTATAAAGTGATATTTTCTTGAAGGAGTTATTAAAATATTATTTTTATGAATTTTAAAATAAATAAATATGATTTAATATTATATGATTTTTCAAATGATTCTCATTATTATATTGAAATTCTATTTTTATAAAAAAGGAGAATGTTAGTTACTTATTATTTATAGTATGAAGGGTGACTGTGATTGAATATTTTTAGCAGTGTTTGTGAAATAAAATGTTGCCCAATGTGATTTTAATATTGTATATGAATTAAATGGTATAAAAGTCTCACAGCAGCTAATAGACATAGTTATTACTCTGCCGGTATCACTTCATTTGTTGAAGTTGATACTATGATTGATATTGCTTCCTCCATATTAAGGTTTTAGATTGCTCCCTCTATGATGAAGTTTTAAATGATTCCCTCTATGTTGAGGTTGTAAATTGCTTCCTCTCCTGTTGACATAAAAATCACAGATTGAGGTCGTAAATTACGGATTTAGATGTGTATACATCATGAGTTTTACAACCTTGTGCAGTGGGCATATTCTCTTATTTTGGAATGGGGAGGCAGGCTTTAATGTCAGAATCTTGGATAACAACTACTGCATCTCCAAATATGAAATCTATAGTGCCCATAAAAACACATTGGACATAGGATTGGCAACCTCAGTATACATAGAGAGTGTCTTGATATTCTATAAAGCCACAATGATAAAATGCTGATTGATCAGAATTGACCCGTAAAGCAAGAGCTTGCTCCTTTGATAGTCAGGCGGTGTTTTCAAAGGTTATATCCAGAGCTAAGAACCTTCTCACCTTGATGCCTGCAATAGATGTATATATAGACAACATTTTAAATATTTATCATTTTCGGTATTCACTACAAAAATATGAGATACCTGACTAAATCCTTTATGATAAAATCAATTTTGTTAAAGTGTTATATTATGACAATGAAATTCATTGTCATAGGCGTCTCTCTCTCCTTCTCTCTTCGATTTCTGGTTCTAGTAAGCTCAACCCAACCTCTCCTTTGTGCGAACCAGACCCAGCCTTTGCCCTTCCTGCCGCCATCAGCAGCCTTTCGTTCAGCCGCTCCTCTCCTGCCGGCCACCGTCCCAGCACCACAGCAAGCTCAGCTTGCTAATTCCAGCCATCCATCTCCTGTCACGCGATCCGATTGTGATTTGGGACTATGATAATTAAATTTGGTACTAATTTTATAATTTTCCGAATTTATTTGGTTAAATTTTTTATTAATTAGTTAGTTAATTTTAGAATATTTGGTTGAATGATTTTATGGTTTGAGTAGTTAATTATTTTGGTTAGTAGATTAATTTGTGGATTATATATTGTTTGGTTGATTTTTATGTATTTGAGGTTAATTGTTAGTATTTTGATTATTTAATTTTATTATATTGTTAGATGATTGATTAATTAATTTTTAGTATTTTGATTGAGAAATTAGTTAAATAGAGTACTTGTGGAAATTGATTTATTATTTAGTTGATTTTGTGGTATATTGATAGAATCGTGGTAGTTAATTGATTATTTAGTTATAGGTTGAGTTTTATTAATTTTAGTTGGAATTATGTTGATTAAGGAGGTTAATTTGATTTTAGGATATTAATTATTAATTTTGCTATTTTGATTGATTAGTTTTATTAATTAGGTGGTTGATGGATTATATGTTGATTTTATGTTATTGGTGGATTTAATTATTTTTAGGGATGATATTGGTAATTAATTAGTTAAATTGAGTAGTTATAGTGGTTAATTATTTATAGAAGGTTGATTTATTATTTTGGTTGATTTTATTATATTTAGAAGGTATATTATTAAAATTTTGGTGAATTATTGATTAGTGGGTTATTAGTTAATTTCAGTATTTTTGATTAATTAATTAATTATGTAATTGATGATTAATTGAGGATTTGGTAAATAAATTCATTAAAGAATTTTAATTAATTTTGAGAGATTTAGTAAATTAAATTAATTATGGGATTTAATTAGTTAGTGTTAAGATTTCAAAATTTTGAAAATTACTTTATTAAGGTTCAATGGGTACATTTGAAGGATTTTTAATAAATGGAGTATATTAAAGGGTAGAACTAATTATTTGGGTGATTAAATGAATTAATGTGAAAAAATGGATTTTTATATATTAAGTTGAAATATTATATTACCAATGGTATTTTGAGAATTTGATCAATTATGGATTAAATTAAGTTAATACGAATTTTTGGTAAATCGAATTTAAAGGATATAAATTAGTTAACTAAAGGATAATGAATATTATTAAAAGTTTTTAGATAATTAAATTATTGTTGCAGGCGATAAATGGAATTTTGGTGAAATAAATGTATTTATATAAAATATTGAGTTTAAGTGTCTTCGGGTTGAAAATAAATATTTGATGAAATTGCTAACGAATTATATTAGAGAATTTTAATTAGTTAGAATTATTATTAA
Source organism: Jatropha multifida (assembly GCA_948099535.1). NCBI lineage: Eukaryota > Viridiplantae > Streptophyta > Magnoliopsida > Malpighiales > Euphorbiaceae > Jatropha > Jatropha multifida. The sequence goes on from CANUEX010050874.1 coordinate 105,055, forward strand.
TCGATAATTAGTGGATTTAAATGTGTAGGTTGGTGTATTTTGCAGAAGTGAAATTAATAATTGAAAGGTTGGAATTAATGAATTCAGTTTAATTGTGATAATTTTAGAGGTAGATTAGTTATTGAAGTCTAATTAAATGGAAAATAGATTATAGTGAATATTATGATAAAATTATTGGTTGATTTTGATTTAAGTAAATTGGACGATGAAATTATGTTATTAAAGGAATTATTATTGTTTGCGTTGAAGTACAAATAGGAGTATAAGTATATTATGAGGACGTTAGAAATTAAGAATTTTAGGTATTAATATAAGAATATATTTTTATGGTGAGATAAGTTGAAATGAATTATATTGGTGGTGAAATATAAATATGGTGAGTTGATAGAAATATAAATTTGAGGATAATATAAATATTATTGAAGTGAAGATATCTTATAAATTGTAAGCTTATTATAAATTTTTATTATTTAATATGTAGAATTATTATCTTAGGAAGTTGAGTTATATTATAAGTAAATAGGTAGTTATTTTTCAGTAGAAATGCTACTTTAATAAGAGTTGGAATTTAAATGGAAGAATAAAAATAGGTAGACAGGCTTATTAAATTAATTTTTTTGAATTCTTAATTAAGGTAGTCATTATCTGATTGTATTTTCTTTATTGTACGTGTTTCTTAGATCGATTAAGCTCCTCTACTGCTCCTTCAAATTAGAACCCATGACAGACTTGAATTATTCTGCGGTCACAATGAGTAATAATAAATGGTGCACACCATCCTGCATATATACATCTCATATGCATATCATACCCCCTATATTATTTAAATATAATACGTATTCATTTCTCATTTCCACTATTATTATAATTATATTGCTCATCTTATAAATATAATATTTCAGTTCTATAATATTATATTATTTCAGCCTTTGATTGCATTCATATATATTGCATATATTGTATTGATTAAATTGTTGAACATTTGTGATGAGAAAATGATGTTCTTTGTATCTAGGTGGAAATTGAGACGACGTAGGTCACTATGGCACCGTTAGCCGGGTATAGGGGATCAGTTCCCTAATATATATATGTGTGTGTGTGTGTGTGTGTGTGTTAATGAGAAAAAGGTAGGCCAAGGGCCGATGGGTGGATTTGTAACACTACTGATCAATTTCCACATGTTGTGAATATTTGAATGTGATTTGTTTGAAGATGCTGATGTTGTGTCATGTGCTTGTGAAAGTATGTCCATTTTATATATTGTGAAAGCATATTGCTTGGATGTGTGGGTTTGCATTATTTATTATTATTCACTGAGTTTAGTGAAACTCACCCCCCTTTTCCATAAACATTTTTTAGGAAATAAAAGTTTCGCTGGTCCATAAGACTCTGCATCCTTCTTCGCAGAGATTTAAACATGTTAGTATGAATTGTTTAATAAGTTTGTGGTTTTCCGCACATTTTATTTAATTCCTCAGTTAGGATGTTAAATTAATAATCGCCCTTGGAAGATTTATTTCTTGTTTGGCCAAAAGGTGCATGCTATTTTACCAGACATTGAAATAATTGAGAAGTTTCAAATGGGATAGTCAATGTCAGCTCACCTTCGAGCATATTAAAGAATTCCTATCCTCCACTCTACTCTAAAGCAGACCCAGGAAAGATGAGTCTTTATATTTGTACCTTACAGCTACTGAGAACTCTATTACTTCTGTGCTACTCAGAGAAGTAGGTGATTAGCAAAGTCCTTAGAGAAGTCGAGCTGTGGTACCCATATGTGGAGAAGTTGGCTTTCGCCATTGTTACAGTGACAAATCACCTGCGTCATTATTTCCAATCACATACCATAGTTGTCCACACAAACCATCCATTAAGAAAGGTCTTGCACCGAGTTGAAACTTTAGGAAGGTTAGTGGAATGGTCAATTAAGCTGGGTGAGTTTGACATCAGGTATGAATCTCGTACCACAATGAAGGCATAAGTATTAGCTGATTTTATGGCTTAATTCTTTAGTGAAGGCCAAACAAATGACTCACAATTTATAATGTCAAACCTCAAGGGTGACATATGGAAACTTCATATCGATGGTACTCCAGGAAACCTAGGAGCAGTAGTAGGAGTTATCTTACAAGGGCCAGGGAAGATAAAGGTACAGTATGAGCTCTTTTAGTTTTTCCAACAACCAACAATGGAGTTGAGTATAAAGGTTTGGTTGCAGGACTCATGTTGGCTCTTGAGGTACGATCTCCATTCCTTCACATCTTTTTGGACTCATAGCTTGTGGTAAGCCAAATTACAAGTGCATTCACGACCAAGGAACCAAACCAAGTTAAATATCATTCTCTGGCCACATCCCTCCTGAACAAGTTGGAAGAAAGTGGAGGTACTTGGAAGTTATTACAAATAGAAAGAACAAGTAACAAAGAGGAAGATGCCATAGCCAAAGCTATTTCACAAGGAGAAACCCTAGCAGAAGAAGTCATAGTTGAACAACAGGACTCCCCGAGCTTTGAGAAACAAGAGGTCTTGGTCACCCAAAATGAAGATAGTTAGATGAACCTAATAGTAGATTTTCTACAAAATGATGTTTGGCCAGAAACAAAATAAGAAGCCATCAAACTCTATCAGAAAGCAGCGAACTATGCACTGGATAATGGAGAACTATACAGGAGATTGAAATCACATCCTTGGGCTATATGTGTAACCAGAGAAGATGATAACTATGTTATAAGAGAAATACACAATGGAGTGGGAGGGGCTCATGAAGGCTCGGATGCAACACTCAGGAAGATCATATTGATAGGGTATTATTGGCCTAGTATGAAAAGTGATGTTCACCATTGTAGGACGCGTCAAAAATATGATAGAGTGCCTAAGAAACCCTCATCAGAGTTACAGCCGATAGCCTTAGCTTGGCCTTTTGCTCAATGGAGAATAGACATCCTGAGACCTTTCCCCATAACAACTACTCAATGGAAATTCGTGGTGGTTGCAATTGATCATTTCTCTAAGTGGGTAGAAGCAGAGGCCGTTAGCACCATTACACCAGCTCGGATCATCAGTTTCTTTAGAAATAATGCCATCTTTAGGTATGGGGTACCTCATAAGATAGTCACTCAATTTGACTCAGGAGCCCTCAGATCTTTTTTGAACTATTTTATGAATCACTAGATTTTATTTTGTATATATCTTCAAAGAAAATCAGCTCGTGCTTCCTAGTGACTACAAGTGTATTTTGTGACCCTTTTAGTATGGCCATTCCATCTAGCACGCCCAGCCCGTGCTCCCACTGTCCTTTTCAATGCTATGTTGTATTTTTTACCTTCTAATGATTCCTAATTCCTCTCAATGCATACCTAATGTATCTTTGATGTGGTTTTCCTTAGAATCCTCTTTAAATGAGAATAAAATATCATATGAACATCAATGGAGAATACATAAGATATGAACTATGTTTAGTTGATTTTAATTGGGATTTATCACTTAATTATACTTTTTGTTATAACCTAAGAATTTGATGTAAGTTTGAATATGGGAATTGAGTTA